>CM021107.1:223139062-223371556 GCA_007115665.2 Sequoiadendron giganteum | reverse complement strand
TTTTTTTAAACAATAACATAATACATTAATTTTAATAAAAAACTAGGCGACATCATTTAATTAAGAGTCAAGATATAAATAATCAATTTTTAAAACTATAAATGATTACTTTTTAATTAACAACACGACATACTTCCTACTTGCTCAAGTTTCTTTTGTATTTCATTGAATCATAATTTCCTTACTTCTAATACTTATATCTATAAGGTGTTTACATGACTAGATGCACACATAAGATCAATAGATGATTAGTTACATGATCATCAAAATAAGCCAAATAATTAATTTAACTAGATAATCAGATGGTAGTTTATGACTGGATTTACAATAGGGGATAAAGTGGTGTAGCCAAGACCTTATATGCATATTTTGTGTAATTTTTGGTTTTAGGTTGTTTTGTGTGTTTTGAAATTTCCTAAGGTCATTTATGACCATTTCCAATCATATAAATTCATTTTTGTAGTGTTAGTGGTCGTTGGTTAGAAAGATGTCAATATTGTTGAAAATTGCCAAAAAGTTGTTAAAATTGTCATGCAACTTTTGGCAAGAGGCAAAAAAATCAAGGAAATGTTACAAACAAAGAAAAAATGTTACAATTAGTTGAAAAATGATGGAATATGCATGTACACATGAGAAAAAGGTTAAAGTTTGTTGGTTCAAAGGGATTTTATAACTTTTGATGAATTAAAGCAAGTTTTTACTGTGATTTCAACGTTCCAGCTCATTTATGTCCTCTGGTACGGACTATACGGTCCATAGATTGATCTAAAATCAATTTCATTGCATTGGCACATGAATCTACTATATTTTTCTTTTCGTTGCATAAATTTTCATTGAGTTAGGAGAAAGTTATTGCATTTTTTTCCAAATCTGCCTAAAACCCTTCCTAGGGTAACCAGTCAACAATAAAAATGTGATATCTTGAGTTTCCACCCTATTAAAATGATGAAATCTTGTGAAAATTTGTGTTTTGATGTGTTCATTGACCTTGCAAGATTTGGAGCCTTAGTTTTCACGTGTGTGGGAGAGATCTTGGATAGTTTGCTTCAAAAATGTATAAAAATAATGTAAAAAACCCTACACTATGTTTGTTTGTGCAAATCTTTGCATTGTTTCATAAGGTTTGGAATTGATAAGTGTTTCGTAATGTCTTAAGAGGCCTATTAGACTTGAGTAAATATTTTGGTGCATTTGTGAAAGGTTTATACAACCTTGGTTATGACTGTCCTAAGGGGACTGTTTAGACAGTCATAAGAAATGTATTGGAGTTCAATCAAGTTAGGTTCTACAAGTGAAATTAGCCATTGAGTACTTGGTATTAATCACTTTTGGCATGATGGAAGAGGTCTCCAAGTTTGTGTTGTGGATTGAATACTCTATAATGGTTGTCTTAATACATAGAGATCATATTTTCTTGGTTGTGCAATACAAAGGTTGTAGGTCTCTTTAATGGTTGCTTTGTGTGTCATCACATTTAAGTTGTTTATAACCCTTAAAGTCATTAGGTAAGTTTTTCATGGTCTCTACATTATCTCAAAGTGTGTTGAATCAAATTCTTAAGTGAATCCTTTGTTAGGATCCATGAAGGTGTACTTAGGAGCAGCTATGAAGAACATGCAAGAAAAATTTGTCTTTTGGGTCTATTTTTGTGAAGAATGTCCTTCCTTCACATAAAATTGGTATTAAAGCAAGGAAAATCAGTAAGAGGTGATAAATAAGTTGATTTGAAGTCAATCCAAGATGGCACCTAATTTGAATGTGGAAAGAATAATCAAATAGGTGGAAGATGCTCTTGCCCTAGAATTGAGAGCCATAAAGGACAACCTTGATGCAAGACTCACATCAATTGAGACCAACCAGAAAAGAGGAGTGGTCATAGGGGATTTGAGTGACCAAAAAGAAGGAGAAGAAGAAAGAGATGTTGAAGAGATTTCTAAAGATAGTTAAGAATGATGGTTCCAAAGTGAAAGTAGAACTTCCAGTATATTCAGGAAGTCTAAATGGAGAACTCCTAGATTGGATATGAGATAGATACATATTTTGAGTCTGAAGAGATACCTGAGGAGCAGTAAGTGAAATTGGCAAGAAAAAAACTAAGAGGACATGTATCCCTATGGTGGGATTATGTACAAGAAGAGAGGAAGAAGAAAGGAAAGGAAAAAATTACATCTTGGGACTTAATGCTTGCAAAATTGAAAGGTAAATTCCTACCTAGTGATTATGCTACTCAACTATATAGAAGGTTGTAAAATTTGAAGCAAAAAGACATGGATGTGAAGACCTACACAAAAGAGTTATATAGACTAAGCTTTAGGTCAAGCCACATGGAAGAAGATGTTGACAAAGTTGCAAGGTATTTCAATGGGCTAAAGTATAGCCTACAACATGAACTCAGTCTCGCAAGCCTAAGAACTATTGAAGAGTGATATCAGTTGGCCATAAAGGCTAAATACAAGTTGAAAAAGAGACGCGAAAAGCAAAGTAGAGGTAGGGGAAGGACAAATTTCAGAGGAAGAGGGACTTTTGCTCGTAGAGGATAGTCCCAAAGGTGTCAAGGAGAGATCGGTAACTCATAAGATCAAACATCAAATTCAAGGGGCAAGACCAAATTCTAGAGGTAAATTTAGCAATAGAGGAGGCTCAACTAGATTCACTAGAAAGTGTTACAAATGCAATAAATTTTTAGGCCACCAAGCATGACAATGCATTGTAGAGCAACCATCTACTTCTTTTAAAAGTGAGGAGAAATCAGATTGCACAAGATGGAAATAATGTTGCAAGTGTCCATTCACCATCATAGAATGTAAAACCAGAAGTAGGAGAGTCCTTGTTGATGAGAAGGACCTTGATTAAAGTGCCAATGGAGAAACAACCACCTCAAAGAAAGTCACTCTTTAGGACTACATGCAAGAGCCAAGGTAAATGTTATAGAGTTGTTGATTTGGGAAGTACTGATAATTTGGTTTTAGTTGAAATAGTAGAGAAGTTAAAGTTATAAAGGTTGCCTCATGCCACTCCATACAAATTTTCTTGGTTAAACAAAGGACATCAAGTGTTAGTGAATGAACAAAATTGGGTAGAATTCCATATAGGGGGTTATAAAGACAAGGTCTTGTGTGACATCATTCCTATGGATGTTTGTCATTTGCTTCTTGGTAGACCATGGCAATATGATAGAAATGCCAAGCATGATGGTAGAAAAAATACATATGTTATATAGAAAGATGAAGTATCATACATTCTAACACCATTGAAAGATGAAGATAAAACACCACAAGTAGAATCCAATGTGATGTTGGTAGGAGAAAAGGAATTCATAAATTCTATAGAAGAGGAGAAAATTGGTTTTGCCATCATAGTCAAGCCTAAGTCTGTTATGACAACAACAAAGAAAGAAGAGTTGCCTTTGGAAATTCAAAACTTGCTAAAGAGGTATGATGATATAGTACTGGATGAACTCCCAAGCACCTTGCCTCCTATGAGAGATATTAGTGACCACATTGATTTCATATAAGGGGCTAGCTTGCCTAATAAAACAACATATAAGATGATCCCACAACAAAATGAAGATATTAGGAGACAAGTCCAAGAATTGCTTGATAAGGGGCTAATCAAAGAGATCCTTAGTCCTTGTTCGATTCCCATTGTCTTAGCACCAAAGAAGGGAGGTGAATGGAGGATGTGCATTGATTTTAGGGCCATTAATAGATTACAATTAAATATAGATTCCCCATTCCACACATGGAAGACTTGATGGGTTGTCTAGGTAGAGCATGCCACTTTTCCAAAATAGACCTCAAGAGTGGGAATGTGTTGGAATCAAGGAACACTGAGAGGGGTGAATCAGTGTTCTGTAATTTTTAACTTTACTAATCTGATTCTTCAAGAACTTAAAGAATTCAATCAAAAGAAATATGTACGAACATAAAGTAAACAACCACAACTCCATAACACAAGAATTTTTACGTGGAAACCCTGTTAGGGGAAAAACCATAGTGGATGGTTAATCCACAATATGATTTGAGTATGCTCAAAAGAAAGATTACAATAGAGGAATGCACTTGCATTCAGGCACACTGCCTTACAAAGATAATCAGATTAAATCCATCTAAGAAAATGAACTGAGGTGATAAGATCTACCAATGCTTGTTTACAGTTCCGGTTAGGCTCAATAGTCGATCTTCTGTCCTTCTGACTGGTTATGCAGTTTTGCTCTGCTCTGCTCAAACTCGCATCACAAAATCTTTAATGCACAAGTGAAACTATGCAAGATCGCTCTTCTTCTCTTCTAATATTCACAATTTGCATCAACACACTTCACATCCATCTCAAAATGATATATTTGAACTCTTATATATATCCACGACTAAGAATTTAATTACTAATTGTTAGCTTAAACAAAAGTAAACATATATTCAAATTGTTGGCTCAATCCATCTTTAGTTCTTGATGTGCATCACCCAAAGTCGGCTCCAACATAGTAAGGATCTAAATGAACATTGTCGAAGAAAAAATACTTAAACAAATACTTCCCAAACATCCGTGACATATTATACCAATTGGTTCGGCCTTCATGCACTGATGAACAAGAAATTAACTAGCTGGATCTTCAAATTCACATATGGATCGATACGAGCCAATAATATTCATTAGCAACAAAGATCATATACCAAACAAAATTCTTTGAGATACACAACTCAAAATGATAACATAAAATCTTCATAAGAATCGATGAACACAAAATTGTTGGATGTGTTGTTCTTCCTTGGTTGTCTTCAATCTGTATGTCGGTATGAGAAAATGATGAATTACGTATCTAATCACATACTATAGTTGCCATCAATGACAACATCTAATGATATTAGCAGTGTCTCTTGCCAACAATCTCCCCCTTTGGCATTGATGGCAAGACTTAGTGAAAAATGACTAAGTGTCAGATCAATACCAACATGAATTACACTGCCATCTTCAAAATTCCAAAAACACAACTCTCCCCTTGAGATGTTTATACATTTTTCACTCTACTACTCTCACCCTTTGACATCAATGGCAAAGGCAAGAATCTGCATACCAAAAAAGATCAAACAAAATTGTTATGAGTAGACTACATATATACAAAGATGCTTCTTTATCTTACATAAACTTGAAAACATCTACAAAATATTTCTTCAACAAGATCAAATTTGTGTCCCAAACCCTTTTGAGACTCTCTGAAATTGTTATGTGACCACAGACTAAGTAGGATTGTGTCTTTGCAAATTCCAAGTTCGTTGGATCACTAACTGTCATAACATCTTCACCTTCCTTTAGTGCACTTGACATTATCTCAATCCTCAGACCAATTAGGCCTCTAAGTTCACATGCTTTCTCCACAATTTTGTCATTTTCATGCTTCAAGCTCCTTATCTTGTCAAGCAAAGATATTACCTAACCTTCTTGATTTGCAACACCACCAGCTAAAGGATCAAAAGCTTCAAAAATAGTAGATAACTATTTTTCAAGATCCTTAATCTTCTTCTCATTGGTCTTAGTAAATTTTGACAAAGACAAGCATGATTTGTAGATCTTTCCACTTTCGGATAGAGCAGTTTGAACATTTTTCACACAGGTGGCTAATAGAGTTTTATCTTTAGCTATCATTTCTTTCAACCCACTAAACCTTTCGGCATCAAATTCCTTCTGAACTTTAACCATGGCTATTTTCTCAAGTGACTCAAAATGAGTACTTACAAAGTTAATGAGCTTCTTCAGTTCACCGGAGGAGGAACCAGATGGATCTTTGACATGAGTAGGCATTATTTTCTCCAGAACTCCAGATGCAAGGTTTAAAAGTTCAATGTCCTCAATGTGAGACTTCAATAGTTCTTCTCTAGCTTTTGCTTGGGCAAATGATGCTACCTTCATTTTCTGAATTGGAGATAAGGTGGATAGGTAAATAGGACCTTCAATCAATTCAGGATCAAATTTTTCCTATTGTTCTACCAAAATTTTCTTCACTCCCTCTGTAGTGTCTCTTACTTCCATTTGAACTTCCTTTACCTCAACTTTCTTTTCGTCAACTATTGTTTCTTTAGCTGCAGATTCTTGCTTCTCTTCAGGAGTCTCAATTTTCTCATCCTTCTCAACCGATACATTTTCAGGGGCTCCAGTCTCCATAGGTATTTTTATATCGTCCATATCAGGAGGAATCTAATAATCCTTAGTTGTATCTAGTTTTTCTTTTTCTTTTGAACCAGATGGGACATCTTCAACATGTGTTTCTTAAGTGACAACATCAATTTTGTCACTTAACAAAATATTTCTCAAGATTTGTTCAGTTTCCTTTGTAACTTCACCAGTCAGTCCAATCATGAGCTTGTTCACCCTTGTCTTGCTCTTGAATTCCTTTTTGGCTTTATTCAAGATTACCTTTATTTCTTCCATAGATATCATCAGACACAATTCTGCAAGAATTATTTCTCATTTGTTTTTCTTCTGTTCTTGCATTTACTCTCCTCATTTCCAAAGCCTCATACAAGCTTTTAGGTAAGCTAGGCATTATTTCAATAAGAACTTTATTGAAAATATTCAAATGCTTCATTGTTGCCTCCTTAAGATTTCTTCGACCAAATTCATCAAAGGTTTCATACCATTTACAAAGTGGCTTAAGATTGCCATCCTTGACCAAAGCTTTTTCAACTTCTTCTACTGACATACCTAGTTTGTCAATTTTTGTTTTCTTCTTTGTTTTGACTTCTTCACTAGAGGATTTCTCTTTGGAAACTGTTGTTGCCTTAGCACCTTGATGCTTGATTTCTCTAACTCCTTCATCTGATTTTGTCTCTTCATCTTCAGAGATTGCCACATAGACTCTTTTGTTTTTTATCCTTCTTTTTCCATCCTTACCAAATGTCTTCACTTGAGTTTTCATAGGAATTGTCTTTGTTGCAGGGGTAGATAGGGGTGCATAACTCCTTGTTGATCTAGTTTTGGCAGAGGGTGGTGTCGGACTAGCAAATTCAGTTTTTGTTGCCTCTTTTGCTACTTCTTTTGTTGGTTCAAATTCTTCTCTTTTCCTTCTAGCTTCTCCTCCTTTCTCTATAGATATGCCCATAATTTTTGTAAAGATTTCTACTTCATTTCTAACTCTTCTGACTAACATATGTTTCCTGCTTAGTTCATTGTGTACTTGTATATTCTTTTTTGAGAAGGTGTCAAATCTTTCTCCAGATGAGTTCTGAGTTTTTCTCAACAAGTTTTTAGCAAACATTTCCAAAATGTTTGTCTCAACCTCATATCCCATTGGCATGATCCAAATTGTTATGGGATCAACTGCTTCCATTAGGCATTGATCAATATCAACCATAAAGCGGATAGTATCTTTATACTTCTCCACAATAGATGTGGGAATCCTCTCTCTAGCATGCATCATACTCTAAAAACTTTTGAAATATCCCTAGATTGCAGACTTCTTTATTTTTATGTTAGCAAATTTGGGAAAGAGACCTCTAATCTGAGCGGCTATAAGTTTATCTTTTTACTAATGTACCTTTCTGAATCCTAGAACCTCATTCATGAAGTAAAAGAATAAGCATAACAATAAATTACCATACTTAAAGGAATTTTTCTTATCCTTTTTGATCTTCCCAATATTTTCCATCAGCTGACTTCTTAGCAACTCACATAGATCATAGTTTGCATTTTCCTTTACCATTTGATAGGCTGCATAAATGGTTGTACCAGACACATAATTATCTCGACTGGAATGATAGATTTTATACCCAATAACCATAGATGCAAATTTGACATCTACATCAACAATATCATCAATTGTCATCACTCTTCTATCATACTTGGAATTGGTTGCATCAGTGACCATTTGATTCTTAACTAATTTTAGAATTGGTAATCCATCAAGGGAACTTAAACCTATAACAACACTGATAGCCTCTTTTGTTATCTTGAAGGGCTGATTTAACCACACGAATTCTACATGAACTCGATTCAAGATGTACCAAACCCATTCATTCTCTTCAAGGACGAGAAATTTTACAATTTGAGTGAATGTCTTCTCTTCTAGGGTTTTGAATTCTGGTTTGACACATAAATCTTCTCCTATAATGTGATTGTTATATAAACTTAGTAGTTGAGAGCTTCCTAGCTCTTTAATGTTCGAGTGAATATATGCCATAATATCTTTAATGTGTAAAACTTCGTATGACACAAACAAAAATGCTCCTAACGGGTCTATCTCAAAAGATTTGTAGGGATGCCATTTGAATTTGGGACAAGTCTGTCCTTGACATCAACTACCAATGGAGTATTCATCTTCACAAATTCACAAGTCTGCAAGTTTTGCGAATAAATACCTTTTCGTTGAATCGGAGTTTGATTGTCGAATCGCCTTTACACTTGAATTTTTCCTTAATTCGTCTAAGTTCGCTTCAGAGCTCTTGAACTTCTTTTCTCCAAAATGCAAAGTGACAAATGAAAGATAGAAATGACTTTTTATCAACCCTTTTTGTCGCAATAAATGCT
Source organism: Sequoiadendron giganteum (assembly GCA_007115665.2). NCBI lineage: Eukaryota > Viridiplantae > Streptophyta > Pinopsida > Cupressales > Cupressaceae > Sequoiadendron > Sequoiadendron giganteum. Next base: position 223,363,039 of record CM021107.1, on the reverse strand, counting down.
TTTTACCCTAACTCATCCAAATACCCTATTTTCATACACCTTGAAGGATAATTCTTCTACAGACCTCGAATATTGCATAATATTCTCTTCAATGAGTTCAACAACATCTGTAGAGTATCTATGTACTTACTATACATATCCACATCTAGTGTCAGTTACCGGTTAGGGGGTTTTAGAGATTTTCTTGACAAATCCCCCTAGGCCAAAGGCCTCAAGCTAATTCCCAGAGGAACTACCAGAAGCAGGTTTTGGTGTTGGCACATTTTCTTTGTAATGCCCAAAAATTACACAAAAAAGAAACCCTAACAATTTTTTTAAACCCCATTAATTAAGTTTATTACAAACACTAAGAGCTTTGAATTGAAACACTAATAATAGTCGGCCATGCAGATGCATGAAAGAGTACTACATGTATCAAGGGTGATGTATGCACGTCATCTCCATTGGCGTGATGCTCACAAGTGGGGGGGAAAGTGACCTAGTCATAAGAACAAAGGCACAAAAGGCACAACATAAAAAAATAAAAAAATAAATAAAATAAAATAAAAAAACTATAATTAATTCCATTTTTGTAGGAAAAGCATAAATGGAAAATTTAAACATCAACATGATGCTACTCTCAACATCCACTTAGTCATATTAGTTAGCATCTCCATATCAATGCTAGTATCTAAATTATTCGGTTTTCATTTATATTAATAACATTTGGTGATAATTCTTTCCTTTATTAATTCAAACATTGATTAACTTGTCATTTTCATATTTGAATTAGTACCATTTTCCACCCTCAAAATTATTTCCAACTTGATAATAATACCAATTGTTTCAATTATCAAAATTAGAAGACTTCACCACTCATCGCTATAGTTACCTTACATTATTACCCAATACATTAATTTTTGAGTTAACATTGTGGTGGTTAAGAATCTTATTAATGTTACCTTAAATATAGTTGTTACTCAAACAACATACACAAATAGTGGTATTCATAATGCGAGGAGTATCTATATTTACTAATATTGATACCCAAGTTAGGATTACACTTAGGATGATACTACTCTTATTTACAACATTACTATTATAGTCACTTTTCATATAATATTAATATTGGCTTTCTTCTAACCAGGATATTAATATTATTATATTCTATTATAATTGCTAAGGCATCTAACTTGGGCCTTCATGTGTCCCATGATGCTACAGGAATGCTAGTGGTTGAATATATAAATCCATAATTCCTTTGTCCGGATTTTAAAGTTTCTCCTTCCTCATATCCAAGTCCTTGCTTGTCACCATCTATCCTTTGACTTTTAATGAGTTCATCAAGCTTGGTTGAGCTAATCTTGAACTTTTCTTTGAATTCATTTGCAGTAGCAAGTTCATCTCTGAGATCATGAATCTATTTTTCAAGTACTTCCGCATTCTTTTTAGATTGTTCCACTTCATTATCCAAACGGTTGCATTGTTAGATTTTTCTTTCAAGGATTGTGCAAGCTTCTCTTCACTTTTCTTTCTACCTTGAACCTCCTTGGTCATTCTCATCATAATAGATTACATCTCATGCTTTAGAACTGTGTTATCTTTGGTAATATTTTCAAATTCTTTTGTCTTTTCCTTTAGGGCTTGACTAAGTTGTTCATCTTCAATGCTCTTACTATCATTTTGCTTAATCTAATCACAAAGTTCCTTTCTCTTCTCCTTGGACTTGATGATTTTATCTTTTAAAGAATCAATGAATTTCTCAGCATCCATGAGGTTTGCTTGCAATTTCTGAACTTCAAATTTTGACCAATCAAGATCATCTAGGGCCACCAAAAGTTGTTGTTGAAGACTGCTTGAATCCATTGAATTACTTTCCTTGATCTTCAGGTGCTTCCACAATAGTGGTTTACACTTTCTGGGAGATCCTATTTTTTGCTGAAATCACATATTTTTAGAAAATATAATGATTTAAGCCTTGAAAACTTCCAATTGAAGAGAGTTTGATCAAACCACCTTAGACCAAGCCCCTTGGATAGAATCCCGGTAGTTTTAAACCATACTTGTAACAAAGTCTCCTTTACACCTATCAAAATGGTGATAAAAAATCACTTTTGATTTACCTTTTGGGGGATCAAATGAATTCATTTAATTTTATTTTTTTGTAAGTATGTAGTCCTTATAAAAAGCTTCCAAAAAAGTATAATTTTAATTAAATTTAATTTTATTATTAATTTTTTTTATTTATTTCTTGTGAATGTAGGTTTTTCATCGAAAATCAAGCTCTTTGTTCTGCACATGTGGAAAAACAGTAGATTATCAAAATAAAATTTTGAAAAATATGTTCAGGCTAGGTATTGATGTCCTTGATCCATTAAAAAAATTTGAATTTCGATACATGTAGAAAAAGTTATGTTGTATATAGTCCGCCTATGTCTAAATTGTAATTGGTTTGACTTTGAAACTTGATTAAGGAAAAAATATTTAATAAAACACTATAAAACCAAATAAACTAGTTAGATATCGTAGTTACAAATCTTAATCCGAAAAAAAATTAGAATTTTATCCTTAATACAAAAAAATTTATGTTGTATATGGTGAGCATCACTGCTTAAAAATGTTGTTTAGTGATAAAAACTAGTTTTCGAAGGAGATGAAAAAAAGTGCACTCTGATTCCAAAAATTTACAAAGAACCTCATGAAATAGATATAACACAAAAACTAAAAGAAAGAGGAATTTTAATCGATTTGAGGGCTGCAATGTCACCTCAATCAATAGATATAACACAAGTAGACAACATTTTGATGTCACGATATTATATTTTTAAAAATATTTCCAAAAAAAAATTAAAAGGAAGAGGAATTTTAATGGATTTGAGTGATACAATGGCACCTCAATCAACAGATAAACAATGCATTGTTTAGATTTGAAAATAATTTGTAAATAAAGTATTCATGAATTATTTAGAATGTAGCTGATATGAGCTTGATTTCACACAATGCCTCAAATAAGGTTTTTATCAAAAGTGTGATGGAAGCATATTTATGTACATGCAATAAGCTTGGTAAACATGCAAACAAAATATTAGAAGTTCTTTCACAAATATTTACAAATACTCTATGAAATTTCTTAACCAAACTGAATTGCACACCTCATTCAAATTGTCTCTGTAGAAACAAAAAATCCTACACTGTTAATTGCCACAACAATCACAAAAAGTGTGCACTATTAATTGAGACAAGATCTGCAAATGTTCAAAAAAATCATTATTATCACCAAATTTACCCAGCCACTATTCGTGTAATACACATTTGCTCAGACATAAATAAGAAAGGGTTATGATATTTTTCAGACAAAAGTTCCAAAATACCAATATATTCGATGCTCAAAGGTGTCAATAGCTTTCATAAATTAGAAAGGCCATCATACTAAAAAGCATTTAAAATAAATCAGAAAGGCCATCATAGTTAGGTTAGAAATTAAAATACCTCTCTTTAAATTAGCACAGATTTCACCCAGTTAAAAATGTAAAATAATGAAACTCTATCAATGCTCAAAACCGTCTCCAATAACAATATTAAAATGTATACCACCATTTTACACCCATAAAAAGAACAAAAAAACAAAACAAAACTTAGCTGGTTAAATCCAATCATTTGAAAAGGAATTCAACAAGTCCCTAATTCTTCCTACACTGGTAATGCTTTCCAAATAAATATATATATATAAACAATAAAGTTATTTCTCCCCAACCTGGTCTAGCATTAATTGCATGCCTGGAATCTATGATAATACTAAGCGGATTAACATATACAAAGCTCCACTAAATACTGAGTATGAAAGGTTAAATCTGGGCAGTTGATTTTAAAATTTGAAATACTAATCTACAACCATAGATAAAATCATAGAACCAATAGTAACATAATTGATTTACAATGAAGTGAAACATAACAAATAAATATAGAATATTAAAATAATTTAATAAAGTATTTAAAATAAATATGTATAATTTAATCTATATAAGATTATCAATAAACTGAATATGATTGTATTTCCTTCTCAAATTCAAGGATGATGGTGAACGTTGTGCAATTGTCAATAGATGCAACCTTTTTACTAGTTAATATTCAAAGATTTGCTTAACCTTCCAAGCTTTGAATCTTTGATTCCTCTTCTTTTTCCTTAAGCCTCTTCCAATATCAAGAGGTGAGCTTATCAAATTACATTTCTCATCATTTTATGAATTGGGTAGCACATTTTCATGTTGTTTTGAGATTGTGTAGGGCTCAAGCATTATATTTTTATTCTTTTTGTGTGTTCTTGCGATTTTGTTTTTTCAATCAAGGTATTCAAGGTAGGGATTTACTAAAGTGGGTATAGCCTAATTAATCCCGAGGAATCCAAGGTCAGCCACAATCATCTAGGTTGCATATCAACGAGCTTTATTTAATTTTAATTTTTATGGGCGTTTATCCTTTCAACTAATTAGTTAAAGTCTTCATGGGTTTTTGAACCCAATGGTAAACATAATCAACCTAATTCTACTATGTTATTGAGCTGAAACTCATGCAGATTTGTAGGTCTAGGTTATTGGTGGAAATACATCTAATAGTTACCCACTAGCTTTAAACCCCAAAAGAACTCTAAAATCAATGGGTCAAAAAAGAACAATTTAATCCTACACTTCAAACTAAATAGATATCCACAAAAATTTCTGCATCAGCCCCAAGATTCACATTTAAACAGGCTAGAATGATAAATGTAAAACAGGGTTAGAAGCTTACAAGCTTGATGGACACTTCTTCGTTGGTCTGAATATTGGTGACAACGGTTTCAAGTACTATGAGAACACCACCGATGTTCCGGAGAAGGCGCAGGTAAACCACCATCACCAAAGCAACGATTAGAGAATAGGTCAAAGAAAAATAAACCTTCTTGAGGTGATTCTACACAATAGGGGTGCTTATATTCTTTTTTAGATTCTTCACCGCACTATAATTCCAACTAGAATTCTCAAGACCATATTCCTTCCATAGTAATTTAGCTCGATGCCATCACCAACAAAAGGAAAATGCATGTCGAATGAGGGAGGGAAAATGAATGAGGAGAGGGAAATAAAAATATATATTTTAGAAAAAATATTATTTTTATTGTCTTAATTTAAGGCAATTAGAAAACTTAAAATATAATTTAAACATAAAATATATATTTAAGACAAAATTAATATTTTTTCTTAAATTAATATCTTAAACACCTCCTCTATGTGGTAATGCAAGGAGCAACATATCATCATCCATTTTGGCTCACCTTTGTCCTTATGCTTACGAGGCAAGGGTTTGGGTAGCCTTGTGTTGAGTGCATTCCTTCTTAGGATCCCTTTGTATCTCCTTAAAATGTTAGTGTAGCAAGTACACTAACATTTTAGGAGGGGCATATAGTCCCCTTGCTCATCCCTCATGGAATTAAACACTATGTACGCCTTGAGGTGAGTTTTATGCACTCCTTGAAGCAAGATTTTACAAGATAGTTCATGGATTCAACATAATGGAGCTAGTTGGGTCATGAACTTGAGAACCCCTTTTTAACATGGCCACCTAGCATAACAAACCTTGCTTGCAAAAGGAGCCATTTGTTTCATGAGTGTTTAGCATAATACACCTTTCTATTCTTATGAAACCCATCATATTGCATGAATACCTAGCATAGCATAGCTTACTACTCAATAGATCCATGTGGCTCATGAGTGATGTGACATTGTTGGAGTAACTATTTAATTACTCTGACATAAGTTTACTTAGGTATTATTTATTTAATTAATTAATTACTATAATTAATTAAATAAATATGGGATAAATTCCCCTTTCCATGTATGTAGGAAACATTCCTTCTAGAAACCTTATCTAGGAATGCACATTCACCTAGGTGGGTTGTAAGTTGTATCATGTGATAGGATTAAGGCACTTGTCATGATCTTGTCTAATCCTATCTCTCAACCTTTCCTTTATAATCAAGGCATCTCATGTACATTTGTATCAATTCAATCAATTCAATCTTGCATTGTGAAGCAAGCTTTCTTCCCATTGTCTCTCTTGTGGAACTGGTTTTGGTCTAGCAACTGTTCCTGGAGGTGTTGGGGAGTCACCATTTTCTCCCACATACATAACACAACTTGCTAGTTGTCATGGGAGCATTCCTTTATTTGATGGATGATATTTGCAATTTGAGACTATTTAAGACTGAGGTCTTTTTTCCTTATCGACTCGAATCCTTTTAGTACTAACCTTATATTTTGTTGTATGTCTTCTTCATGTTTGCATTGTATTTATTTTCATTTTGTTATCATTCATATGTTATGTTATGTCATGTGTTTTCATAATGCATGCTTCACATTTTCCAACATGTATGCTTATGTATGTTGTCTTGTTGTATATCATACATGTGTTTTTATTTGTGCTTGTGTTGGTTTTCCATGTGATCTTGGCTCCCGGGGGCTTAATTTGTTGCCCCTAGATCCTTTATCATCTTATCTTTTCAGAATTTAGATAATTAGACCCCTCTTGACATATTTTTTCTATTTTAGTATGAGTCTAAGTGTAAGTTCATACTCTCACTAAAGTGGGGGCTAAATGTACAATAAAAAATTGTCACCCTTAACAATTTCACACTATGTTTTATCCCTCTTAATTTATTGAACCTAATTGAGCACCTAATTTCCTAAATAATGTACTTCAAGGCCTATTTTTACTATTTTTCGAGAAATTGCAAGCATTGAACAAATGCATCCAATTATGGTTTTACCCTTGACACTTAATGTATTGGAAAATAAGGTTAGACCCATGTTCCCTTGGGTGTATGGTTCCCCCTATTCTATCGGGGACCAATTTTTAGTATGTTTGTGTCAGCATTTTAACATTCAAAATTTAAACTACAATGTTGGCTTTTGAGATTTAATTTTCTAGAAATTGGCATAATTACATATAAATACCTAGTTATTACATCATTTGAAATCTAACAAGCTAGAGGTGAACACTAAGAGAATTCAAGAGCAAGTCAAGAGCAACATTTCAATGATTTATTTCAGCAATTTTAAGATCCAACATCATGTCAAATCCTATGTGTATTCATGTTATCATTGTTTTGTGAAGGCTAACACTTTTGTAGGTCTCCAAAGCATTCAAGCAATCAAGCAAGTAAGAAAGCAAGCAATATCCAAGACCTTGAGGTGATGTGCATGACTTTTGTCCTTTAAGGAAGACATTGAAGGGTGGTGATTTGTAGAACTTTGTGATTTCATTATTCCTTCTTATTCATTATCATTTTATCATTGACATTGCCATTGTGGAAGTGGAAACACTCACATAGGGTTTGAGTAAGAAAAGCCCCTAAATAGCCCAACATTTTCCCTCTCTTTGAATGTGCAAGTTTTAGGGTTGAAGAGGATTGAAAGAATCTTAAGAAAAATTGTTCATTGTTGCAACTAAAGCTCTACATCTTGTCAACTCACAAAAACTCACCTATAGAATTATCCGATAGTGTTCCTATAACTTTGCAAGTGAAAACATGAGCCTCATATTTGCCACCCGAGGATCTCAAAAGTAGATCAAGACACCCCTAAAAGGATTCATATGTCCTTGGACATATAAGTCCTCCTATGCACACTAAAACCAACTTGTTTGGGTAGGTACATAGTCCTCTTTCCTAGATCTGCCTGTGAATTATTGTTTCAGTTTGTGCATTGTCAAGATCTTGCATTTAGTGCACATAGTAAAATTAGGATAATCAAGACAAATCAATTCCAATCAATTTCCAAAGCTCAAAAGGATCAAATTCAGGTCTGATTGGCTCACCTTCATGATTGAAAGTCAATGTATGCACATTGTTGATTTGCATCCTAATGTACCTTTGAAAAAGACCAAATTGAATCTTAAGTTTTACAATCTAAACTTGAGGATCACCTTTTTTATGTTACAATTGCTTCTTTAATTCTATCAATATTTATTGCATTTTCTTGAAGTGTCATATTTTGTTACTCCTAGCACTTATTGCTTTTGAGACTAGTTCCTAAGGAAGTCATTACAACTACTAAAGGCTTCTAGCTATTCCAATTAGGTATTCACTTCAAATTTTGATAGTGATTTGTTGATGTTGGTATTAGACAACAAATTATTCTAGAAAAAATATGACATTGAGAAACAATTAAGCTAAATGCAGGTAAAAGGGTTGAAGCCTTTATCTCTTCCTGAAATGAAAAATTTGTTCAATAGTCTTCAAAAAAGTGTTTCTCGAAGCCTTGTAAGTAAATTGTTGTAAATGTTAGTAGGTGTTTAGTAGTTGATTGGTGTAGATTTATTATACTTATGATGTAAATAATTCATGCAAGATCCCAACCCTAATAATTTGGTTGCAAGTACTGCATTTTATTATGAGGCTACAAGAGCCATTCTGTACTTAGTACATGATTAACTTTTCTAAATGGGTCATATCAATTTTTATCTTTTTTAAATTACTAGAAAAAAATAATGCTTATGTTATGTTTGATGCCTCATATTAGAGTTGAAATAGATCCCTCTGACAGAACCCAATTATAGATGAATATTGCATCAAGTGTTCCTAACACAACTTTTGAGTAAGTTTTTCTTTGGGAGATTCATTTTAATAAAATTTTAAACCAAGTTTCTTCCAGTCATTATGCTTTGAACTAATTATTCTATAATTTATGTTTTCTTTCACTTGTTGGTTTAAATAATTTATCAAAGAACAACTTGTATACACTCCTACAACTCCTCTTGTAGCTCCACCTGCACCAACACCTCCACCTGCACCTCTTCTACACGCATCTTCGGAGCTTACAAATCCTACAACTCCACTTGCTAGTTTGATTTAAGGAGGACTGCACCTCATTAGATATGCATCATTTTTCTATTTACAAAGTCTTCCATGGCCAATGACTACTTGAGAAGTGATTGTTGCAATGCAAGAGTTGGCGAAGACATTAAGAGAATAGTGAAATTTTATTTCTAACAGAATCAAGAGTGATATTTTGAAGTCATTCAATCTAGAGGCATGCTTATGAGATAAAGGATCATGTGGGAGCCTTTTGTATTGGTGATGTTTGAAGGTAGGTCATCCACAAATAACAAGAAATGATTATTTTAATAGTTTTCCATTTTCGATTGTTATTATTTATTCAATAATGTTGGGGCTAAATGAGTTACTTCGTAAGAGTTGATATTGATTTTATGATTCAAAGTTTTATATCTACAATTTTGTGTCATCATAGAAGAACTTTCCAGTATGAACCACCTATTTGAATATGGAATAAAACCTTTTAAATTATTGAGTATATTATTTTTGGCTTTCATCTTATCTTTTGATCTATCTATTACTTGCAAAAGTAGTCTCCAATTATTCTTATGATTCAAGATATATAAATGGCTGAAATTCTACATTAGTTATGAAGAAACTTGTGCACCATTTAGATAAACATAACACAAAGTTATGATGAAGTCCAGGAAATAATTATACACTTTAGGATTTCGACCTAAAGAAAAATAGTGAAATCTTATTAATATGGACATGGGAGTTAAGGGATGTTGAGATGTTCCTTATGGCTGTAAACTTGAACATCTTGTCAAGGTACCAATCACATAAAAAAATTAATAAGAACTTATTTTGAGGGTAGATATACATGAAAATAATATCATATAACTTTACACCTGGCTAGGTATACACATTTTAAATTAAAATAATTAAAATGGTCTATTATAAACATTGAAATACAAATGAAAATTATGCTCCTTTGAATGGTCCAAGGTAAAAAGGCAATGTGTTCATTGCATCACATCTACCCCTACTCGCTAGAGAAGAAAAAAAATAATTTTGATTTGTTATATATGTTAGCAGGTAGGGGTGTAGCAATACAAATCACATCTATGTTGTGATGTGGCAGAATGAAGGACAAAATAGGAAAATAACAAACTATGCACAAAGACATCAGAATATGACACACAAAAGAAATAGATTTATATATTCCTCATTTTCTTTCCAAAATTACAAAATTATAGAGTACTAGCTCTATTTTACAGTAACAAAATATTCCACATGCAATCTTAGACTATTGTCCTAACCTAGTCCTGCTCACACACAAAAAATGGAACTAACTTTACTATTGTAACTACTTGTTGTGTCTGTAGAACATTCCCTACTGATGTCTATTATCTCCTTATTTTGTGTTGAACATTCCTTCTTCCTTTGCTACTACAAGTTCACCTTTTCAATGCAAAAACTAACTCACTAAAAACCTACTATTACATTCTTCCCTTTTGTCTTGTTTTCAATACTCAAAATGAGGTCTCAAAATTCAAATTTTAAACTTACCCACCATATTAATTGTTGTATTCCAAACAAAAGTTGCAAGTATATGTGTGGGGTAGGTGTACAAAGTTTAACTGAAGATTAAAATAATTCCAACACTCCCCCTTAATCTGAAGTCAAGTGTGTCATTCTGCAATTTACTTTCAGAGTTGATCTCTGATGTTGTCCATAATGCAGCCTATCTCTGAGGTGTTCAAAACTATCTTTTGGCAATGCCTTGGTAAAGATGTCAACGAGTTGTTGTTCAGATCTAGAATACTATAATTCAATCTCACCTTGTTCCACCAACTCCCTCATGAAATTATATAAGATCTCAATGTGTTTGCTTTGTCCATGGAAGACTGGATTCTTTGTCAGAGTTATTGAGGACACATTGTCATAATGTATGACTGTGTTTTCTTCTTGTTATTCCTTCAAATCTACAAGGATTCTTCTCAACCAAATAGCCTAACATGCTGATACACTTTTTGCTATATACTTAGCTTCTATTGTGCTAAGAGAGATAATGGGCGACTTCTTGGATGCCCATGAAATTGCACTTGATCCCATGTGGAACACATATCTTGATGTGCTCTTTCTATCATCTACATTTCCTTCCCAATCACTATCTGTGAAATCAACTAGCTTAAACTCATTAGATGCACCGTACATGATACCATAACTTGATGTTCTATTCACATACCTTAAAATCCTCTTTCTTGCTTACTAATGTGTTTCCTTAGGTTTCTCCATGAACCTAGAAATTAGGCTTACTACATACATCATAGTAGGCCTAGTTGATGTCAAGTACATCAAACATCCAACCATGCTCTTGTAAAAGGTTGGGTTCACTTCCTTACTGTTATCATCTTTGCACAATTTTTGATCTATTGTTGTTGGTGTGGGGGTAGGTTTGTTATTGTGCATTTTAAAACTCCTTAAAATCTATTTGGCACAATTAGTTTGTGAAGTGAATATGTCATGTTATGTTTGTTTGACTTCAATGCCAAGAAAATACTTCAGCAGACCTAAGTCTATCGTCTCAAACTCATTCTTCATTACATCTTTGAAATCAACAATGAAGCTATCACTATTCCCAATAAAAATTAAATCATCTACATACAAAACAACAATTAAAATCACCTTCAACTTCTTTGATGTAGAGTGTGGGCTCATTGTTGCTTTTGTTGAAGCCATTGCTCATTAAATGTGAGTCTATCCTATTGTAGCATGCCTTGGGTGCTTCTTTCACCCCATAGAGAGTTTTTCAGAGCCTATATACCTTGTCTTCTTGCCCTGAGACTTCGTAGCCAGGTGGCTACTCCACATACACCTCCTCTTTCAGCACTTCGTTTGAGAAGGTTGAATTTACATCCATTTGATACACCTTCCAATGATGTTGGGCTACAATTTCTATGACTGTCCAAACTATTTCCAAGCTTGCAACGGGTGCATATGTCTCATTATAATCTATACCAAGCTGCTATTTTTATCTTTTGACAACTAGCCTTGCTTTATGCCTTTTAATTTTATCCTTAGTTGTACACTTTATCTTGTAGACCCACTTTATTCCAATCACTTGTCTACCTTTGGGTAAATTGGTTAGTTTCCATGTTCCATTCCTCTTTATAGCATCCAATTATTCATCCATGGCCTTACACCATTTCTCTTCTTTCACAACTTTCTCAAAGTGTGTTGGATCACTATAGGAGAATAATGCAAAATCCAAATTTTCATAAAAATGAACACGTTGTGTGTTGTAATAAATTTACCTTACACTCTTTATCTTTCATGGAACCAATGATGCGAGTGTAGGATCTGAGTTACCTTTTGAGTTGTTGCTACTCTGACCTCTGAAGCTACTGTATTGCTTATTGTCCAAGCTACTACTTTGTTGTATTCTAGAGTTGATACTTATTTCTCCAAGAATTTGCAGTTCAACCTTTAACCCCAATAAATGTTACTCACATTTTATAGCCACCTCTGATGAAAGTGTGGGAGTTAGGGGCATCACTCAATTGTAAAACTATTTCTTATAATTATTATTAATGATATTAATATTGATCAATAATAATAAAATATATGTTACTATTACTCTCAAATCACCTTCCTCATATCAAAATCAATATCGCTACCTAAAATTATCTTATGCTATATTAACAATCTATAACAACCTTACTATTATTAATTATAAGATTAAATATTAAATAAATGTTAACAAAAAAAAAAATATCTAGTTTTCCTTGAGGAAATATTATGGGCATTTCAATATTGTGATAAGGAGGGTAAAAATAATATTAAAGGGTCGGTCAAAGAATAGTGTAATCACTACTTGATGTTTCAACTTCATGTGAACATTATTGTTCTGGAATTTATGCCAATTAATAGGTGGAGACTTTATTAAAGTTAAAATTGTTTGATAGGAGTAATGGTAGTAACTTCTTCTCTTGAACCAATGTACACCATGGTTAGTAATTCCCTCAAATATTGCTTGAGTGATTAAACAATTTAATGTATGTTTTAAAAAAAATTGGTTGGATTTTGTTTTCTAGCGAAAATTTATGGGCATGACATATTCTGGAGTTGATACTCTACTATGTCCGTTTAGAGTTGTTGTTGTTCTGAACACTGCCATAGTTGTTTTGTTGAGTACCACCAAAGTTGTTGTTTTCTAAAGCTCTATAGTAGTTTCTCACTAAACTATTATTTTTTGTAGCTCCTTCAAGATTTCTATCTTTCGGAGTTTCTTTATCATCAAGGGGTATTGTGACTGAAATACCTGTGGTTTTGTCCACCATTTCATCCCATGCTTTAGTCTCAATGAACACAACATCCTTATTGATCACTACCTTCTTAGTGATGGGATTGTACAACTTGTAAGCTTTTGAATCTTCACTATAGCCTATGAAAATGCATTTTTCACCCTTATCATCAAATTTTTGCCTCTTCTCTTTTGGCACAAATGCATATGCCGTACCCAAAGATTCTTATGTGTTCAACACTACACTTGTTGTTTGTCCAAGCCTCTTATGGAATCCTATCACAAACAACCTTTGTAGGACACCTATTTAATATGTAAACAACTATTGCTACAACTTCACCTCAAAATATGTGTGACAATCCTTTTGCTCTCAACATACTTGTTGCCATGTCTTGAATGGTTCTTTTTTTCCTTTCAGGTACTCCATTTTGTTGTGGGGTATATCTAGTTGTAAATTGTTTATGAATACCCTCACTCCTACAAAAATTTAGGAATTCTTTGGAGATATACTCCCCCCCTCTATTTTCTCTAAGGGCTTTGACATAGTGGCCTCTCTCCTTTTCAGCTGATGTCGTAAACCACTTAAATTTCTCAAAGGCTCCGGATTTGATTTTCAAGAAATAAACCCATATTTTTCTTCTATAATCATCTAGAGTGCCATGAAATAAGTATTTCCAGCTAAAGTGGGGGTTTTCATGGGTCTTGATGAAATAAACTCCCCTTACAAATTTGAAAACTCAAACACAACTCAAAATAGCACAACATATGCAAGGAGGAAAACACTATATTTTATTGCAGCAAATATGAATTGGGATTACAATATGTGGAAGCTCATAAGCTCCCTTACAACATGGGATTTCTGCATACAAAAATCTGCAACACTTGGAGTCTTCAATCCTATGCTCAAACTAGAAGCATTTGGTTATGTAAACCTACAAGTCCTCCAAAGCCAACTTCTCAAATGAAAAAGGCCTCAATATATAAAATTTTGTGAGAAGAAACCACTACTGGTTTCTCAAATCAACCTCCACTAAATGACCAAAAAATAAACCTGTCACTTTTTGCCCAACAATATGCAAAGCTTGTGGCCAACAGGCAGATACATGCAAGACATGCAAATGATAATGCAAGAACATGTAAGAAAATTGGCCCCCTCTTGTAAATGAATGCCCAAGAATCATATTCCCTTTGGAGATGCTTTAGAAAAATTTATCAAAGCGTAATTCCTTAAAAAATTACCTCTTCAAATCACCAAAAGGGAAAATTATTATGTTGCAAATTAAAATATTTATTCTCCTAACCCCTAAGCCCTTGTTGAAAATAAATCAAATTAAAATAATTTTTTTTTTGGTGACACAAGATTTTTATTTCACCTTGGATGCTCTTGCATCAACTCCACACAAATCTAAATGCACTAATTCTAATGGTACTCTTGCTCTCCTAGAACACTTTGATTGAAAGTGATGCCTATGCTTCTTTCCTAAAATGCAGGCTTCACATTTACCATTGGGTTCTATTATAGATGGTAACCCTCTAACCATGCCTTTCCTAGAAAATAAACTCAAACTAGAAAAGATCATATGCCTATACTTTAAATGCCAAAGTTTAGATGGGTTTTTAATGAGTGTTCTAAAAGAAGATTGTTATTCCACTACCGATCGTTCTTCAACTATTTTCAGCACCAGAGAACATTGTTGTTGTTTTCCTTCTGCTCTGAACGTTGCAGATACTATGTGCATCCTAAGAGGAAACATTCCAATTCTCATCATCTACACAACTATCATCACTTTCTTGTTGCCTCCTTTTTCAAATATCTTACACTCTCCATTCTCCATCAATATTATATATCCATTTTGGACCATTTTTCCAATACTCAATAGGTTATGCTTTATGCCAAGGGAATAATAAACATCTTGGATATTCTACCTTTCACCATTCTTCGGTTGGATGCTAACTACACCTTTTCCCATGATGGGAAATTTCTCATTATTTCCAATTTTGATTTCTATTTTTATTCTACTGTCTATGGAGGAAAAAAAGTTCTTGTTACCACTCACATGGTTGCTGCAAGCGCTATCTAAGTACCAAACTTCATCACTGTTGTACTAAGCAAGGTTGCAACCAATAAAAACATTGGACTGTTTCTCATTTTCAGCCTTGTTCTCATTTACTACATTTGCATTTTGACTCCCATGGTCACATTGTTTCTTCCTACACCCACTGGCATAATGACCATACTTGTGACAATAATAACATTACACATTGCTCTTGTCACACCTCTAATTTGAACTACTATTCTTCTTCTGGTTTTCGTATCTTGACTATGAGCTGCTTGGCTCCTCTTTGCAGTTAGATTCTCCTCTTCCAAAATTGCTTCTTCATCTACCTCTTTGACCTCTGCCTTTGTTATTTCTTCCTCTTCCCTGACCTCTTCCATTGGTATGAGCTTTGAAGGCTTGCTCTAGAGAAGGAGTAAATCTATTCAACCGTTGCTCATGGGTTTGTAGTGAACCCATCAACTCATCTATAGTCATTTTGGACAAATCCTTTGCCTCTTCAATGGAAATGACTATAGGATCAAATTTAGAGGGAACAATTCTTAGGATTTTCTCAATAATCCTATTTTTTTCCATTGTTTCCCCATTAATTCTTAGTTGATTTATCAAGGTTAAAACCTTAGTGTGAAAATCTGAAATAAACTCACCATCCTTCATTTGTAGGGTCTCAAAATCTCTCTTTAGCAATTGCAACTTTACCAATCTAACTTTATCAATCCATTTATAACTATTTTGTAAAATCTCCCAAGCCTCTTTTGAGTAGTTTGTTGCTACAATACATGAGAAAATAGCCTCTATCAAGGCTACCTCAATCAAACTGAAGGCTTTTGCATCCTTCATACAATTTAATTTGAACTGATTCTTTTGTGCATTTGAGAGGTTTACATAAGTTTTTGGGTCTTTGATATCATTGAAACCATTGATGACCAACTCCCATAAGTCATTAGCAACCAATACTGTTCTCATCTTCTTAGCCCAAATGTCATAGTTCTACCCATCAAAATTTGGTGGTTGTTGCCAACCTTTTCTCTCACCACCTACCATTCTTCTCATATTCGAGAAGACTAATCAATGCTTAGATAACATAGGGCTTTCATAAACAAGCCCATACAAACCAAATTGCCTAGAAAACTAGGGCTTTGAAACCACTTGCTGGCAAGAAAGGGTGTAGCAATATAAATCACAAATGTTGTGTGGTGACAGAATGAAGGACATAACAGGAAAATAAAAAACTATTAACAAAGACATCAAAATATGACAACAAAAAAAGATTTATATATTCCTCATCTGCTTTCCAAAATTATAAAATTATAGAGTACTAGCTCTATTTTACAGTAAAAAAATATCCCACCTTGGACTACTATCCTAACTTGGTGTTGCTTACACACACAAACTAGAACTAACTGGACTACTGTAACTGCTTGTTGTGTCTGTAGAACATTCCCTACTACTGTTTGTTGTCTCCTTGTTCTGTGTTGAACATTGCTTCTTCCTTTGCTACCATAGGTTCACCTTTTCAATGCAAAAATTGACACTAAAAACATATTGTTACATTCTTTCCTTTTATCTTGTTTACAATGCTCAATATTTAAATTTTAAATTTTCCTACCATATTAATTGCTACAGTCCAAACAAAAGTTGCAAGTCTACATGGGGGGTAGGTGTGTAAAGTCTGACTAAAGATTAAAATAATTCCAACAATATATTAGATGCTGAAAGTAAAAATCAGTTAAATAAGCCATTATTTTAATTTAACTAGTCAAACCAATTGAAATGCAAATCATAACTCTCTGAACACTCTTAACTATAATCTCAATAGACAATGAATGATAAAAGTTGAGTGTTTTACAAAGGTTGCAAATAGTTTTTCAGTGAGACAAATATCTTGTGATTAAGTACAATTGAAGCAGGTTCATGAGAAAAATAAAAGAAAAAAGGTCTAATTCTAATAGAAATAAATCCAGTTGTAGCAATGTGACCATGGTCTAATGATAGTTGCCATGGTAGTTTTTCCTTGATAAATGTGACATTTTTACCAATAAGAAATGGACAAATATAGCTTCGACTACTAAAAATACCTTCTACAATTCATCTTTTGGGCTTTGTGTTGAACCTAATATGGGTGCAATTGATACAACAACCTATCTAAGGTCATCGTAAGCAATATTATTTTCAAGTTATATTTCTAAGTGATTAATCCATGGGGAGTTGAGTGGAATTAAGTGGTGTGTCTGAACAAGTATGAAGCTCTTGCAAGTGTTACAATAATGTTAGTAACAAAAATTGGTATTCTAGAATTAAACATGATTAACCTGCAACTATAGTAGAGATAGTAGCAAGAGAAGGGAAATCGTCTTATTCTTGGATTGCCTTCCCACATTGTGTAGTCAAATGTAAATCTTACGTATCATGATCTATTCTTTTTTTGATTTAAAATTCCTTTGGCATTCAATTCTTGCATGCAAACTAGCTCTTTTCATTTTAGCAATTGAACAATTCATTTTAAATCATTTAATGACTTTTATTTAGTAAGAACAAGAACAAATAAATCTCCAATCAAGAGACTTATAAGAAGATCAAGGTTTGTGTAGTGTCTTAATTCTAGAATACATACAGTAATCACAATCAAATTGGTTTGAGTAGTTATGATATTTGGTGTCTAGTTTTTCTTGTGATTGTAGCTTGATCCCCATTACTAGAGCATCTTGTTTAGGAGTAAATGGTGCTTTAGTTCCTTTGCAACGATAGGAGATATCCACCAAGAAGTGGAGTAGAGAGGTGAGAAGAATGTGCAATAAAGAAAGGTTGATGCCCTAAGATGATGAATATTCACAAGGTGACATTACCTTGCCCCATGTCACAAATATTTACTAATTTATGGGGAAAAAATTGATTGGTTAGATAAGATTATAGTCTTTCAAAAGAAATCTTGGAGTATCCATATAGGATTGATAAAAGAGAAAACCAAGTTCCATGAGGAAGAGTGCCATGTTACCAGCTTAACATACCTCTAAGTCTACATACATTAAAAGTAAGAACTGAGATTGAAATTATCGCATATGAAGGTTACATAAACATTGATATTTTGAACATTTGTAGGTAACATGCATAAAAAGAATTGAGATTGAAATCTTGTCACATGAAGCTTAAGTAAATGTTGTGAATGTTGACCACTAGTAGGCTTAGCTCGAAGTATATTTGAGTTTATATTATAGTAACAAAAAATACTAATTTTTGAAAAATCATCCATTCACTTGGTTTGGAAGAGATGCTCATTATTTGACCATGATAAAAAAATATATATTTGTAAATGAGATTTATTATAGAAGTTGATTAAGAAACAATTTTATTTTATTTCTTATGTAGATAAAATGCCTATTAATTTGCAATACTTTGTGCAAGGTTAAAGTGGAGTAGAATATCATTGGTATATGCTTGGTTTGTACCATTATTATATTTCTTAACATGCACTTTTTGTTTTATTTCACTGTACAAAATTTTATATAGGAATGTGGGGAAGGGGAGAGACATGCAACACACATGACTATCAAATATTTTTGTGAACTCATGCCACTAAAAATTACTACTTTAGTGGTACCATAATGACATCATCTTCTCTTGGCCTAACTTAATCACTTCTTCTAAGTGATGTTGAGCAAGAGCTCTACCTATTCACACATAAAACTCATGCTGCTAAAAATTGATAGTTTAGTGGTATCATAAGAGAGTTATTATGCCCTAGCTCCACACTATATTGTACTATCATACTTCTACTTTTCAATGGACTATTATGCTTATTAAGCCTTCTAGGAATATTTGAACTCATTAGGAGTTAGGAAGGAAATTTTAAGCATTGTTAGGTGTTATAGACTATTTATGGACATGTGATATAATTTTCACTTCGTGTAGTGATAAAAATTCCACTCTATTAGGAAACAAACTTGGTAGTTGTTTCATAATTTTTGTGGTACTTTCAAAACTACCATGATAGTTACATAATATTTTCCTAGAAAAATTGATAATTTCACACTGTGGCATGAAAAATCCCCTTTTGACACTGCCACCCTACATAAACATGTCTTCTAAATTATGTTACATATCACCATGAAGTCTTTTAATCCCTTTATGGATTGTACCTCCATAATACAAATGGTTTTGTTTTCTAAATGTTATGAAGACTCAAAAAATAAGGGATGGCCCTCTCAATGAACGACTTCATTGCCACACAACCTTGCATCACCTTAATTAAGAACTTGAAAACTCTCTAACAATCTAAAGTTGTTTGGATTTTTAAAGTGGAGGCCAGGGGTTGTCATGAAGAGGAGATTCATGCAACATGTTTAACTATTAGATCTTTGTGTGAACTCATGCCACTAAAAATTGCCACTTTAGTCGTGCCATAATGATTTCTATCTTCTCTTGTCTTGACTCAATTGCTTCTCCTAAGCAACATTGAACAAGAGCTATACCTAGTCACACATAAGAGACACTTATTATGTCATAATTTTACACTATATGGTTGATGCAAGAGCATTTCAATTTTGAGGTGATCCTCATCAACCTAAAACAGTTTTATTTTATTTTTTGTTGCATTTTTGGTGTTTTGGTTGATTTCTAGAGTTTGGTGATTAATTTTTAAAGGAGGTTGAATGACATTGTCGTGTAATGATTTTGTATTTCAATTTATTCCATTTAATTTCCATAGTGACCAATAGATTTCATTTCATTGAAGAGTTTGAATTTCCAAAGATGAACACAAAGGCACACATAAATAAAGAATGTAGAGAAGAAAGAAAGCCATAGTTAAAAATAATAATAATGCATACCCCTGAGGATATGAAAGGTCAAAGCAAAGGGAAAGATAAAAGTTTTTAAAAAAAAAAAAAAACAAAGAAGAATATGAAGGCACATGGCGTGCAACGAGGAGAGGTAAAAGAAAATGCCAAGAGAAAAAAATCCACATAGTCATCTTGGTAGGGGGTGTGCTAAGGAAATGGGTGAGGAGGCAGTGCCATAAAGAGGGTTGCGAGAGAGTACAAGGGAAAGAGGATAGCCCATGAGAGTGGGTAAGGAGGCTGAAAATTAGTGTAAGGATCTATGAATGAAGGAAGGAGTTCATACAGATGAATAAAGACAAGTTCCAAGGGTTGCATGGAAACATGGAAAAATAAGAAAGTGAATTAATGTTTTTGAAAAGTTAAGCAGCATTTATAGGGCGTTTTTACCCTTCATAATGAGCCACAAGGGCCAAAAAGGAACAAGTCTAAAAAGCTAACATTATAGCAAAAAGTAACAGAGACAACACATTAACAACACCAAAACCACAGAAAGGAAGCCAAAAGTGAGAACACCAGCAAAGGCAACAGGTAACTGACATTATGCCAATTTTTAAACAGGTGGTCCACAACATCATCTCCAACCCAGTCTTTGTTCTCCTGGCCATTATTTCCCTCCAACTCCTCCTTGATAACAGTGGACAGAGTGCTAGTGACGAAGTGGCCCAACTTCATTGTGAAGCAGGTCAATCCACGAAACATTTTGTTGAGAGTGTCCATTTTATTCTTGTAGTGCCCCTCTGTATTGGCCTTTCTAGGTGTTTGAGTAAGTGTTTGTTTGTGATTTCGTTGTTTGACGATGTTGTTCGCTAGTATTCCGTTTTGTTTGGTATCATTTTGTTTTATATCATTCATTTTAAGTGTTGATTTTTAATGTGTTAATTGTTGATTGTAATGCGTTATCGTTATTGTTAATTAGTTAATTTAATTTAATGATGGTTATTATTATTGTGAAAAATAATTGAATTAAGCATTAAATTTAATTAGTAAAGTGATTTGGAAAATTACCAAGAATTTAACTAAATATTAAATTAGTTGCAAATTTAAATGTTTGAAGATTTAAATAAATATTATTTTAATTGTCGATATTAAATATTTTAAATAGAATAATATTTTAATTATAATATTGCTTTATTTAATTACGGATTTATTCAAAAATAATAAATAAATATTTTGTTAATTACTATAAATAAAAGGGTATATATATATATATTCTTTAATTTAAATAAAATGACAATAGATAAAATATTAGAAAAAAAGGGTGAAAGTTATTACGGAATGGAAAGAATTAATAAATTAAAGGTTAGTGGAGTTAGGTGGAGGATTTTTCTAGATGTAAAGATTACCCTCCAGGTGGTAAAATAGGTGAAAAGTGAATTGACGAGTGGAGGAAAAGAATTTAGAAAACTCATCTTTAATTCTTTTTGGGAATTCGGTGAAATGAGGATTGGGGAATGGTAAAAGTTAAGAAGAATTTTATAGCCGAGAGGAATTTGGAGGAATTCGTTTTACAAATGAGAGATTGACTCAACTTCGTCACCACCTTCAAACTTCATTTTCCAGGTATTAGCGTTCACTTGTGATTTTGTTTCTTTTTCTAAAGAATTTAATACACACATATATATAGTCTTTGCTTTGGGGTTTCATTTAGCTTCAATTTTATATTTGTTTTAAAACACAGATATATATTTATAAACAAATAGATGTATGTGTGAAAATCTAGATCATTGCTACAGTTCGTAAACATATATGTGTATTATTTCATTGAAAATGTAAGCATTTACTATGCTATGTTTTATTATGTGCTAATTCTTTTAATCACAACAATCGGTTTTAACATATAAAATTATTAGCTTAAGTGAAATTGGTGTATAAAATGGAATTGATTAATTATTATCCTTTGTTTATTTCGGTGGAAATGAATTTGTTTTGCTACTGTGTAAGTTGCAATTTCAGTTAATATAAATTATTTTCCTGAAAAGAATTATAAATTAAATTATCATTTATTCAAATCCTGGTATGTTAAAATTAGATTTATTCAATTATCTTTAAAATTAGATTTATTTTTGAACGCATTTAAAATCAGATTGTTCTGAGAAGCATTTAAAATAGAAAAGATTAGATTTATTTCTGAGTGCATTTAAATTAGTTTTAAATTAAATTTATTTAAAATTAAATTTATTTACAAATCCTTATTGTTAGATTGTGAATTGTTTATGTTAGATTTAAATAAGATTTTATGTTAGATTTAAATAAGATTTATTTAAGGTGGAGTCAACAAATGAAAAATTTGGGTTTTAATTAAATTTATTCAGTTTAAAAGTAAACAAATATACATATTACATTTTAATTAAATTTATTATTTTGAAGTAACAAAGGTATAGATTATGTTTTAATTTTAATTATTTTGAAATAAACAAATGCATATGCTAGGAATCACAAATTAAAAGAAATTTGATGGGTTCCATACTGTAGGTTGTCATAGTTCTTTATTTTAATTAAGGGTTTTCAATATAGAGGTGTAAATAAAATAAAATATTAATAATCTAAAAATTACTAGGAGAGATTTGATTGATTTGAGCTTTATAATTAAGGAAGTGAACATTGAAGTAAGATCATTAACAAATGAGTAATCCTTTCATGTTCTTATTGAGTTAGTTTATTTGTCAAATTGAATAGGAATGTATAAACAAGTGGAGTATCGAATATGCTTTTAAGTTTCATTACATGGAATTGTGTTAGGAGATTAAAGTTTGATTTTTGCGTTCTCTTGATTGATTGAATTCTTCATTGATTTATTTTCTGTTTTGATGAGTTTATAAGCCAAGCCATGATGTGAGTTCTTTGGGAACCCAAGTATTTGCGTACCCTTCAGTTGGGAGTTTATGAAAGTTGGTGTTATAAGCTTCTTGAGGAATTGGGTAATGGGTGTATGTTGGATTTCTTTGATTTGATTTTGAAATGTTTGATTTTGAACTCTTGTGGGTGTTACCTTATTTCGTAGTTTGCCTCTTGTTATGGTTGTTTGGTGAGATGGTCCATGCCTAGCATTTGTACTCAAACCGGTAAATTTTGGTGTTATAAGTTTGGTACACCTCTGATTGTTGTAAATTTTTGTATTAGGACCATGCAAAGATACTCTCCCATAGTATTCATTGTTTTTCCTTTGTATGCCTCTAGAAGCAGTCACCTTATAAGTGGTCGTTGAGATTGTTGTATGTTATGTTTTGGTTGACCTTATAGTTTGGTCTTGGGATTCATTCTGCTTGACTATCTTGGTCATGGGTCCTTTCTTGTCATCTCCTAGCACGGGGGGTGGGCCTTTGGGTCCACATGGTCGCGTGGAATGTGCTATGCACCCCATTGGGTCCCTAGCCGAGGATCGAGATGTGGAGATTGGTGCCACTTGCGGTGACTTCATATTTGTGTCGTAGATGGATCTAGTCTTATTAATTGTATTCTTCTTTTTAGTTGTATTACCCTATCATATTGTATTGTTCCTGTTCATGTTGGGGATCACTTTTGTATTATTGTAATTCTCAAACGATGTAATGAAATGAAATGGATGTAATGTATTATGCACCTTGTAAACCTTATGTGGTTGATGATTTGTTGTAGCTATTATTCGATGTGTTGTATCTATGGAATTATGCTCCATTAAGTCCTCAAGATAATAGTATGTTATGGTTATCAAAATTAACTTAATCTTGTTATGTTGAATTATCATCTGTGGATGTTTCTTATTGATGGTGTATAATGTAATCTTGGTTCATTCGTTATCAATATAGTATGATTTTAGGTTTTGTAATGTCATCGTGTGTACCCCAGGGGATGTAGTTGATAGTGTAATTGCTTAATTTATTTACATGTAATATGTGCAACCAGTACTGTTCTCCTTTCAAAAAACAAATTATGCAGAAATTTGTTAGTTTAGGTTGTCCTTTGGGGTTAGCATGGCGGGGCGTTACACTTCTCAAGGCATAGGGATCCTCCCCAACATCCATAGTCCCCAAGATCTCTCCAGGCTCATCAACTAGGGGATGTGAAGAAAGAGAGGCTATTAGACGGCTCCTCCTCCGAATCCTCAATTATTTGTCTCTTTTTATTATTTTTTGCCAGCCTCCCAAATCTCCTAATGGTGTTCTCCCCACCAATCATTACCGTGTTTCCCAGAATAGTATCTCCTTTAGAATATTTCACTATTAAGTTCTTTCCATTCCCCTCCCTCTCAATCAGCTCTAGCATACCTTTCTTACCATCCTTTCCTTTTTTGGTAATGTTGGCCCTGTAGGAAGAATTTGTTGGGGTGGACTTCAATTCACAAAGGTTGGCCGCAACACTAGTATGTGCATTACCCAACCCTCCCTTTAGTTTCTTGGTAGCTAGTTTAGCTTTGGGGTTTCCTGCGGTACCCAAATTGGATTTCCGGGGAGGGCTTTTTGACTCAGCTGAGGAAATGTTCACAATAGTTAGGGGTTCGATTTCATCAATGCACACAATCGAGATGGATTTGGGAGGACAAAGGGCCAGGTGGAAGTGGTAAAGTCTCAGGATGAGCCCATAATGGAGCGGAAGAGGTGGGAGGTCATTGGGGTTAAGGCTAGCTAGCTCTTTGCATTTCTCAACAAAATTTTCCAGGTCCATAACCAAAAAGAAGGGAAAGCTAAGCAATATTTTATGTCTTAAATGGTTTAACAGGGGAAAATGATAGAAGAAATAGGTTTTGAACCTACCTTCCAAGGTGACATATTTCATCAATTCTAAGTACACCTGGTCCCAAGGCTCTGGAAGAGCTTCTCGCTCAAATCTCGACTGGTTCTGCACTAGTTCCTCGTTCCCCATGAAGAAAGATTTCAAGTTTTCATTGTTCAACTTCTTAGTATGCTTAGGGTATTTTTTCCTGGTACACAACATTCCGGTGGCATACACGATAACTTCTTCACTAAATTCAAAAGAAATACTGCCCATCGTGACCCTTCGGTCCTTCCACGAATTAGCAAACTGACTAGACAAATTAGGGTCATGTCCAACCAAAATCTCCATGAGAGGAGCAATGCCACCTTCAGTACAAATGTGCCACACTAATGGATTCTTCTGGAATTCATCATAGTTGTATGGCTCAGTTCGAACGTGGTTGCCACCCATACTTTCAACCTACACAAAAAACCAAAGAGTTTGTAGAAGACGTAACTTGTAAAAGCCAGCAGGGCAATAGATATTCATCATATAGTGGTCTTTTAGGCGAGAAATACAGCGATGGGTAATGACACCAACGTGCAGGTCACATGCGTGAAAGGGAAAATCACCACAGGGTGACTTGACAACGGAGTTAATGTGGATCTGGGGAAGATTTCGGCCAGCTAAACAGGAAATGGCGGGCATGCAAGGTCCCTTGGCCTTGGAGTAGCTTACAAAAAACAAGACAAGTTGGTCGTATGGCTAAAATTAGAAACATTCCTATGAGTGTAAGTTGAGACCCACGCTAAACTAGGAAGCATGAAGGCGCTAGAAGGAAGCATTCCTTCATAATGAGGGGTCAAATCAGTATTTAAATTCATAGTCTTATGAAGGCTATGGTGGTTTAACACAAGATATTGCACAATCCCAAAGAGGAGAGATCACACAATACGACCTCTCAAATTCATCAAAGTCATGTACTTCCTTATTCCCTTCATAAAGTCACCTTTTTTATTCACATTACAATCCTTAAAATTTAAAACCCACCACCTATCAACCACCTTAGTAATAGAGCTTGTCCACCAAGCCCAAAGGACAAACAAGTGGGTCCCCCAACCAGCACTCAGCACCTCAATATCTCTAAACACATAATGAGTGATAAAGTTAGAATCCCTCCATCTATCAACCATCTTAGCATTAGCGCTCATCCACCAGACCTACAAAATAATCAAGTGGACCCCCCATCCAACACCCAATACTCAGAGATTTGAATTCATCATGATAATTGGTTGCTTTGTTCTCTCAAGCTGATATCTTGAATTTTTGCCAGTATCTTCTCCATTCTCCTCCAACATTTAGAGTAGCCCCAACAAGTGTCGAGATTAGCCAAGGAATCCACCACTTGGTTTCCCTCCCTAAATATATGTGTCACTCTTTTACCCCTAAGTTTGGATTAAAGGAACCTAGTGTCCAAGAAGATATCCTTAGTATTCTAGCCAATTAGTTTGTCCATATTCACAGCATCAGTAATGGACTTAGAGTCTCCTTCAATGTGGAGATTACCAATCCTCAGAGAGACAACAATTTGGAGGCCCATGAGCAATGCACGGGCTTCTGCCACAATAGAATATGGGAAATCCATACCTCTAGCAAATCTCGCAACCATAACCCCCCTGAGGTCTCTAATCACACCACCAATACTAGCCCTGCCTAGGTTGCCCTTAACAGCCCCATCAAAATTGAGTTTAAACCAACCTTTTTCCGAAGGCTCCCCATCTGGTATTTTTCCTGGCTAAGGAATCTGAATTGTCAAACGAGTTAGCTTCTAACCCCTGGTGCCAAGCCTTGGCCATTCTAATTTTGTAATCAAGAGGTCCTTTTTCCGAGAGTTTCCCCTTAAAGAGGGATATGTTTTCCTCAATGAGTCAAACACCAATGCCAAACACATCCCTAGGATTCCTTTCAATATTCCTGAAGACCCTGTTGTTCCTCTCCTTGCATAGACACCAACCCAAAATAGGAGGAACCTGATTCCAAATTTCATCTGGCAGGGGATGGGAATAGGGACCACACCAGCCCAAGATGAAGGATAAGAGATCCCTACTCATAACCCAAGAGACTCCCAGTTTTTCAAAGGCCAGCCCCCAAACTTCAGTAGCAAATGGGAAGTGTAACAACATGTGACTAACAGTTTCCTCACTGCACTTACAAAGTAAACATCTATTTGGAATATAAAATCCCCGTTTCCTCAAATTGTCCTAAGTAAGAATCCTATTATGGAAGTTCATCCACCAAAAAAAAATTATTTTAGTTATCATGTAGCGGTTTCATATCTTCTTCCAAGGTCCCTCTGCAGTACCCTGATTTTTCAGTAGTTTGTACGCCGACCTAATAGAAAGATCCCCCTGTTTGTCAAAGGTCCAAAAAAAATCATCTTCTCTGCCATAAGAGGGAAACCTGGTGATAGAGAGGATCTCCTGGAGGGACCAAGCCAAAAAACAAATGTCTTGAGACTGGGGATGACAGAGGATTAGGTCCTTCCAAGCCCTAGCCCTAGGGAGTGCAGAAACATAATCACTAATATGGATACCAAAATACCTCTGAGCCAATCCCATAAGAGTCCTAAATTCAGAACAAACCAGAGGGGTATCAATTAGCCACATATCTTCCCAAAATCTGATCCAATTTCCATTGCCTATTTTCCATTTAATCCCATTCCTTAACAGGCCTTGTGTGCTACAGATGCTCCTCCAGGCCAAGGAGCCTTGGGGGTGAGACTCCAAGAGGCAATTGATTGAAGGCATATCCTGAAGTTATTTGGAATTCAAAATTTTGCACCAATCCTTAGTGTTCCTTAGTTGATCCCAGCCAACCTTGCCATCAAAGCCTTGTTAGTGTTTACAATTGTCTTGACACCTAGGCCACCACAATTTTTGGCCTGACAAACCTTTTGCCATTTTACCAGAGCGAGTTTCTTCTTATCCTCAGTCCTAGACTAGAGGAAATTCCTTTGAATTTTTTCAAACTTATTAGCAATGTACTTAGGCATCTTAAATATGGAAAGGAAATAAGTTGGTATACCTTGAAGGGCCGCTGTGAGCGATTGGAGTTTGCCAGCATGGCTTAGGATGGAGCCTTTCCACCCAACTAATTTCCTTTGGATTCTTTCTAGAATCGAGTTCTAGAATTCAAGGGTAACCTCCTTAACCGTGAGAGGGAGCCCAAGGTAAACCGAGGGGAGGGACCCACTAACACAACCTAGAACCGTAGTCACTCTAGTTTGAAAACTAGGTGCATTGTTAAAGAAATAGATCATGCTTTTATTGTAATTGATGCTCTGACCAGAACATGAGGCATAATTTTTAAGGCATGCTTTCCATTTCTTGGCTTCTACCATAGAGGCTTTCCCAAAAAGAAAAGTGTCATTCACAAATTGCTGCACTACAACCGGTTCCAAGGAAGAAGCCGCTCTGATGCCCATAATGGAGCCTTCTGACAATAGACCAATAAAGTTCCTGCTGAGCACATCAACAATCATGATGAAGAGATAAGGAGATAGGGGGTCGCCTTGCCTGATTCCTCTGCCAGCAGAGAAGAACCCAAAGGGGGACCCATTAACAAGAACAAAATACTTAACAGTATTAACACACTCCATAATGAGTTTGATAACCGAATTGTTGAACAAAAACTTAGCCAAAACCTTTGGGATGAAATCCCATAAAATTTTATCATAAGCTTTAGAGATGTCCAGTTTAAGGGCCATCCCCGCATAGTTACATCTATCCATAGAATGGAGCAGCTCGTGGGTGGTCAAAGTAGCATCAAGAATATGGCACCCAGGGACAAAACCCTTTTGGGTAGGACTGATGATTTTATCCAGAAGGGGCTTGATACGGTTCACTCAAATCTTTGAAATTATTTTATAAAAGGTGTTACATAGGCTAATGGGCTAAAAATCAGTCATGGATTGAGGCTCTCCAATCTTAGGAATAAGGGAAATGAAGGTGTGATTCAGTTTTTTAAGGATTTTACCTGATTTGAAGAAATCCTTGGCTGCTAGCATGAGGTCCCCACCCACAGTATCCTAGAAAATATGAAAGAAGGCAGGAGGAAAACCATAAGGGCCTGGGGCCTTGAATTCCCCCATGCTAAAGGTAGCCAACCAAACTTCTTCCCGAGAAACAACACTGAGAATCCCATTATTATCTTCCTGGGAAATCATGGTAGGTAGATGGTTGAGCAACACATTGTCCAAAGCCAGGTTTGGCGCCTTAGTTGGGGTCGAATAAGCCTCCTGAAAGTAGTTAGTAGCACAAAGGCCAATCTGGGTAGGATCCGAAGTCACCACACCAAAATCATCAGTCAGTTGAGAAATTTGATTCCTTTTCCTATGCTTGATGGCTGACACATGAAAGAAAGAGGTGTTCCTGTCACCTTCCTTCAACCATTGGACTCTGGATTTCTGCTTCCAAAAGACTTCCTCCTTTTTGAGAACCCATTCCCATTCCATCCTAGTTCCCCTTTCCTGGTTGTGAGTCCGCTGACTATCATCTCCTTCCTCCATTTTCTTTTGTAAGGTCCTCAACTCTTCTTCTAACAACTTTTTTTTTTTGAAACATGTCACCAAACACACTCTTGTTCCATCCTTTAACCATGTTTTTAATATGTTTGAGTTTGAAAAAAATCCTAAACATGGGAGAGCCATGGATAGGAATATTCCACCATTCAATAATTTTATTTTTGAAGTCAGGGTGAGAATTCCACATTATCTCAAAACAGAAGGGGATGGGACCCATAGAAGGATGTGCTTTAAATTAAAGGATTGGAAAGAATATTGAATTTTTTTCAATGAGGAAATAGTTTATGTATGTAATTTACAGAAGTAGATTTGTTGGTTTGGGTTTTCAAATTGTTTCATTTGTGAAGATACTAAAATCAAAATGAGTTTTGTACCAAGAAGGTTGTGAATTAAATGATTAAAGTTAAAATTTGTTGAGATAAATGTTTAATTCCCGAAATATAATTCCTTTATTGTTAGCATGATTTGAATTAAAAATTCAATCGGAAAATGAATTATCAATTAAATTGTTGTCGAGAAAGAGGAATCAAATCAGAAGTTGTTTGTTTAAAGAGGGGATTTTCTATCTACATCAATGGTATTGTCCTTCTCCAAGATTTTCCTCAACAAATGTGAACACCACATTGCCAACAACTAGTAGATTTTATGATATTGACAAGAAAGCCAATTATGATAACTATAGACACTTAAAAATGTCCTAAATGATACCATGAACTTGAATAAGATATACTAACACCATTTCATCCTCAAACTCATCCTCTTTTCACTTAATTGATTAAATTAGCCTAGCTATTTAATTAGTTATGTCATTTTCATCTATTACTTTAATTAATTTAATCAGGTTAATTCACCACCTTTCATGCTAATATTTCATCTTATTAAATTAAATATATCAAGTTATTTAATTTAAATCCCTAAGTCATCTGATTTAATTAAATAACTTTAAATTTAATTAAATCTCATATCACTATCCCCCTTTTCATTAAATCATTTATTTAAAGAATATCTTGAAATTCCCCTAGTTGTATAATTAAACCTTTTTTTGATTATCAATTACTAATAAATTTAATTCCCTCCATTTGCAAGGGAATATTCCTCTGCATTTTCCTCCAAGAATATTCCTTTCCCTTTTTTTGCACATTAAAAATTTGTTTCAATTTTCTAAATATCTATTTTCTCATGCATAAGGATATTCCAAGGGAAGATTCCTTTTTGAAAAAAACTTACAAGACTTCATGTGCAAGTTAAATTACAAGACTTCTTGTGAAATTCTTGAAAGTGTGTTTGTTTGGATAAATATGAGCCCTTGATTAAATATCATCTTGCATTTTCAACCCTTGATGGGAATCCATGATCCATGCCTCCATCTTCCTTCCTTTTTTACCATTGATTAACCTTTTTAATCTTAACCCTCCATTTCTCATTTGCTTTCCTATAAATAGGTCACTATTTGGAGACAAATGGATCCATCTTTTTCAAAGAAAACTCATGTTGTTGAAATCACTCACACTCAAACTCATATTTAGCATTTACTTAGTATCATTTAGCTTAATTACTTGCATTAATTAGCTTAGTTTTTACTAATGGCTTCCATTGTAACTTGGATGCATACATTTAGCTTGCTTGTTAATCAAGGTTTTAATATTTTTAGTTTAGAATCCATTTAGATTAGCTTTGCATACATCCATATCAATCATCTTAATCTAAATCATGTTAAAATAGCTTGAATCATGTTAATCTAGTTTTAAATCATGTTTAATCAGTTTTATTCAATAAAATTGATTGAAGCAAGCTCATTTATCCATGGGATTGGGAAAGCGTTGTCATTCCACATCAACATGACACCACTCTCCAAATAGGATAAGTTTCTATGTCTTAGATTAGAGGTTTTATCAAGATTTCATGATTTAATGTGGTAGTTTAAATGGCTTCTTTATCTTTGCATAAATTGAATGATCTCTATTGGATTGGCATTTAGTGGCATGAATATGCTTAGATTCTTCATGGATAAAGTGTATTCGGCGCATACTAATCCGTTAGTCACATTTTGGTGCTAGAAGGAGGGCATAACAGATCACATTTGACAAATTTTTCTCTCGAAGTCTATTTTCTAGTTTTTGTAGATACAACGATGCTCCAAGAGATTTCAGCGCCACCTTTGTAAGGAATCACCATATAGCGACACTATTTCCATATGATAAAGTGATGGCTAATTAATACACTAGCACTGATTAAAATAAATGATGATGATAATACTATTTAGAGGTATCAAGAATTTGAAAATAGCGACGCAACCAAATAGTGATGCTATCATCGTCATTGTACTTATATAGAGCAACACTAATTTTCATCAAAGTGATTCTCATTTAATTATGGAGATGCTATCATGAATAGTGATGCTCTTCTCTGGTAAGAAAAATAGTGTGATTTTTAGCATGTGCTTTAATTTTTTACTTCATTTGATCACTAACATGCCTCTGACTTTTTGTTTTGGTTTTTAGGCTAATTAGGTTTTGTGGGTTAAATGATAAAATTCAAAGTGAAGAATCATTCTTGTCTTTAAATCTTATAATTGTAGCAAGTGTTTTGACACTTTTGGGGCAATTATAACCCATTTATCATGCCTTTCATTTTATGCTTTAGGAACACACTAGCTTTCAATTAGGTTTTAAAATGAATGCTCAAATGGGATTAAAATATTATGCTACTTTGGGTTTAAAATTGAACAATACAACTTAACACTTTGTTTGGTGCTTAAAATAAACTTACCTTTTATTTGAGGGTTAAAATTAATGAGTGTTTTTGTATGCTCTTCTCTTGCGCCACTTGACGATATTGAGAATGAAAAGAATTCTTTTGATATTTTATATAACCACCTACATATTTTGATTTGGATTGAAAATTAACCCCATGCTAGTATGAGGAAAAGGTGTTGTGTGTGCTCTCTCCTTGCTTCATGTGAACTGAGAGCGAACAACAAATGCACTTCCTTGATTTTTTTTACCTTTAGAGGGCATGCCTCCCCACTTTGAATGGAGAGAATGACCCAAGCGGTAACAAGATAAAGCAAAGCTCTTTCAAACCACTATATAACAAATGTGTTAGTGATGAAAGCCATAAGTAACAACTGTGGATGCGTCATACCAAAAAGTGCCACCCTTAGTGTCCATGTGACACATCAAAATCCTTTCTTAGGAAGGGACTAGGAGGCCTCTTGATTGAAGTAATCTTGAGCTAATCTTGTCACGTGTATGACCAGCTTAAATAAATGTCCTTACTACAAACCAATTTTTTAGAAGCCAAAAACCTTCATGCTTGTCGGTGCAAGAATGATCATTCTAAAGCCGTCCCACATTTTACTATTCATTGTTGAAACATAAAAATCCTTAGGATCTTCAGGATTTGAGATTTAGTGGTCCTTAGAAGTGTGTGTCATGGAGGGGAGCCAATGTCGCCAAATCTCTAGTTTTTCACATTGTCTTAGAGTTTAGAGAAATCCAAGTGGAGATTCAACAAGTAGTATCTTCTAAACCTAGAGTGGAAAATTCTTGTGAGTAATTTTAATACTTGGTTCCAAAACAATTGAAAACAAACATCAACAAAGTCTTTTCAAAATTTCAAATCCTATGGTTTACGTATGGACACCCTTTGTCAAAACCTTGATATTAATGCTTGTCCTAAGAATTTATTCGTAGAGACTTCTAAGTATTTTCATTTATATCTCAATCCATACTTCCCAAAATTAACATAGGCAACTATGGCTTCAACCTCATGATTTTCACAAAATGGACCTTCTGGAATTGATGATGTTTTTGACATAGACATTTAGTTTGAAACTTAATCAAGACAAGTGTTTGTGGTAAAAAGAAACTCACTTAAGCAAGATAAATTGACAAATTGAACCCCACATGACCATTTGGAGATCGATCACTCCTGTTGAACAACCCAACCTTACACCTGATATCATTTAACCAAACTTTGAACTCATTGAAGGAGAACAAACTCACATAATTAGTAGTTTGAGAAGCTTCACTTTTGAAACAAAGGAAATCCCCATTCAGTGGAGAAAAACAACAAACATCTTAGACAAAGAAGAGGAACAAACCAATATTGAGGCTGGAAGGCCCATATTACCACCACCCACGTGGAAATAAATATATTATTTTCATCCATAGACTTAGACTTCTCTAAATAATCTCATGAAAAATCAGAATCCCCAAGAGAAGGTCTAGAGATCATCATTTCAAACTTAGGAATCTTAGTCCAATAGCTATCAAAAGACACCTTTTAGCATCTCATCAAAATAGAAAAAGGTTGGTATAAAATTTCTATGAATGTGATTCAAGGAACAATCCAGACTTGTATGCATTCTTTTAGAGTCAAAACCCTGGTCGTTTTCATGATCTTGAACCTATCTAAATCATTGGGTCTTTAGGATTTGAAAACTTTAGAGGTCTAGCATGTTTCTCACTACCTTGGTCTTATCAAATAAAGGTTCACTTTAGGTAAAAATTGAGTCAAACATTTCATCCACCTCTTCATCAAATTTCATCCTTCACTTCACCAAAATTTGCAAAAATTTTGAATACACCAACACATTTTTGACTTAAACATCTATCGAACTAACCCATAACTTAGATACTATTGTATGTGAAATAAATCCTTTTCCATGTATTTGGTTATGTTAGTTATCATCTTTGAACTAGTTTATCTTGAAGGTCATGAGTCTACCCTAAATATTTCCAAGATCATAAACATCCTTTATCCAAACATCAAAACTCTTAAGTCAAAAGTGTTGTCCCAAAACATTTGCAAAGATCACTTCCCACATCTTCCACCTTTTCATATCTCATTATAATCATTGCTCCCAAAATACTTAGAGTGTCCCTTTTACCTAGATTTTAGTCAACTAGAGAGTTCAAACATTACAAATCTCAACACCAATCCATACACCACTTGGACACCAAAATTTAGTGCTTATACCATTCCCAAACACCCCTTACATCAACATCGACCACTTAAACTTCATGAGTCCATGACAACATCAACATATTGAGGGTACCCATCTTCATCCATCCCCACAAGTACCACAAGTGTGCTTAACATCTCGCAAGGAAGTATAGTCCAAGTGTCTCAAATAGACCAACAAGGGCATGCCAACACCCTAACACAAAGTCAACCTTTAATGAAAATAGGGACATCTCTATCTAATCCCCCAACTGTTTCATCCACACCAGTGGTTTCACAAAACACATCCATCCCATCCATCATCAACCTGAATCAAAACAATCCCTTGGTCATGAATCCCATTAACCTAGGTAATAACTTATCCACATCCCTAGCACAAGGAAATCCTCCAGACATCAGTCAAGGGAACCTTTTTAATCAATGGACTCAAGGTTCTAGTATGTCATTACCATCACAAAATCTAATGGCACCATCCTCATCTTTTCCCACCATCCCTTTTACCATGCAAAATCAAATGGGACCTCAAAATTACATTCCTCCATCTCAATCCACCATCTTCCAAGGAATGTTAAACCAAGGGAACCCCCAACCTTTCATCAACAATCCACTACCTACTCAAAATATCAACACCCAAAGTTCGTCACAAATATTCCAACAACCAACTAATCCTATAGTGCAAGCAAATGCCTTAGCTTTACAACATGCAAAACAAGCTTATTAGAAAGTCGTCCAACAACAACAAGAAGAAGAAGCCTGAGAAAATAAACAACCAAAAAAAGTAGCCTTAGTATCACAACAACCTCCTTAGAACAACAACAACATCAAGCCCATCAAGCAACCTTAGCAAAACAACAACAATAACAAGCAGCCCTAGCAGCACAACAACAATAGTAACAAGAACAAGCCCAATATCAAGCAGCCTTAGCAACACAACAACAACAAAAACAAAAATCCCAACAAGAAGCCCTTGTGGATCAACAACAACAACAAGCCTTACTAGCTCAATAGTATGCCCAACAACAACAACAACAACAACAAAAAAGTTCCTACTATAATCCTCAACAAAACATCATGACTACAAACACATCAAGAACATATACATCAACACCGCAATCACCTTCAGAAAATCCCACACCACCATACACACCATACAACACCTTACCATATCAAAATCCCGCATACAACTCATCTTCCATCCCACAATACGCAACATATATTCCTCCACCAAACCTGCAAGATGATCTAGCATCACAATTTAAGGTGTTATCACAAGAAATGTAGGATCTTCGGATGGGAAAGACAAAGAAGCCTCATAAAAAAAACTTATGTCCATATCCATTCGATCGAAACAACACAATGGTACCATTCCCTCCTGGCTTTGAAATGCCCAAATTCAATAAATACAAAGGGATACGAAGTCCTATCTACCATGTCAAAGAGTTTAATGTCATGTGTATGGAGGTGGCCTACAAGGATTTTATTTAATGTATCTCTTCTCCCTAAAATTAATAGGTCCTACCATGGATTGGTCTTCTCAACTGCCTCTAGGTATTAAAAATTTCCAAGAAATCATTGATAAATTGATAGATCACTTCTCCTTTAATCTTGACATGGGCGTAAGCCTAAAAGAGTTGTATACTCTCAGACAAAACAAAGGAGAATATTTCCTCAATTTATTTCAACAATGGAGACAAAGAGCTAGTAAGAGAAAATGTAGTGTATTACCTCTTATGACGAGCTTGTCCCTAGATCCCTTAGCATCAAGAGAGCTCTAATCTAATAGGGAAATACTCAAGATTACAAAGACAATCACCCATCAACTAGTTTGAATGACAAGCCCCGTGTTTGGGCTAAGAACAAGAATGTGACCAATGATGGTGTGGTAGATGCTAAGGTGGTCCTAAGTTCTCCTAGGCTGAATAACAATCAAATAGCTAGCGTTCAACCAACAACGCATCAAACAACACCTCATCAAAAGAATCAGATCAATAGAACTTACACACAACAATGATGAACCCCTAACAAGAACAACTATCTTAAATAAAAGTACACACAATTTTCGGAACCTATTGAAACCATCATGAATAAATTGGTAGATTCAAACCTGATAACACTTACTAACTTTAAAAACTACCAAGAACCACAGGATAAACCATTCTAGTACAACGAGAATGATCTTTGTGACTTTCATAATATCAAAGAACACAAAATGACAAACTGCATGAAACTCAAAAATATTATCCAAGACCTTATAGAGAGTGACACCATATCTATTGAAGTACCAAATGGTAACCAAGATCTAAAAGAACCCTATGCCAGATCATAGAAAAGTAAATAACACTAGAAAAACTAAGGATTACACAAACATACAACATACCTATTCCAATGTAGTTGCCTCCTATGATAGTGTCATTGTCGTTGTCACCATCAAAGGGCCTGGTGTGGAGTGTGAAGTCACCACACGACGTGGAAAATTTTGTATCCAAGGATTCCCATCTCAATCTATGGCACAACCTACTTTACCAACATCAAATTCCAATAATTACAATCTCCTAGATCAACTTAAGAAGACCCCCACATAGATTTCTATCTTGGAACTATTGAGGCAATCTCTCGTACATAGGGAAATACTAGAGAACGCTTTATCTTCATCATCCGTCCTTGAGGATATTGATACATACTAGTTTCAGGCTATGGTAGGGCACATCATTGATCATCTTCTCACCTTCTCGGAACAAGACCTACCATCACAACCATCTCATAATCGTTCTTTACACCTTGAGGTCATCATTCATAAGAACATGGTTAAATGAGTCTTAGTATATAGAGGTGGTAGTCTGAACATTTGTACCCTTCAGTTGATCAAGAACCTGAGCTATTCAAAGGATACTAATGAGAAAGCAAAGAGTACTACCATCAAAGAATATGATGATCAAGAATAGGTATCCAAGGGCATCATTACCCTACCCATCTAAGTGGGACCCATCATTGCAAAAGCTACATGCCAAGTGCTATACCTTGATCTTCCCTATAACATCCTACTTTGCCGACCATGCATCCATGCCCTAAAAGTTGTAGCCTCAACCTACCATCAATGTGTAAAATTTCCTTTTGAGGGCCAAGAAATTACCATCCATGGAGATCCTAAGCCCTTTTATTACTGCAAGAACCTTGAGGCCAAGTTTTACAAGATACCCTAGATCCCTCAAAATGATGAAGGGCCTAAACCATCTTACTCATTTGTTGACCCATCATCCCTTACATCTACCTCAAAAATGAAAACACCCATTGTGAAGAACATACCCAACATCAAAGAAGTGATCCGAGATGATGGTTGTGGAAACTATAAACTAATGAAGGATAGCTTTGTCTTCGGAGAGCTACCTCTTTCTCCTAAATCCCATGGAAAACTCACATCTATCAACAAAGAGGCTTAAACAATCATGATGGTAGCTACTACCTTGACCAAGTGGGGGGATTTGAACCAAGAAGATGCCAATGAGGAAGATGTCTCTAAGCTAGTATATCAAGATGAATGGCCCATCCCTGTTCTTCCCATGGAGGATGATAATAGAGGATTGTAGCTAATGAAGGGATGGGGCTATAAGAGGAATGAAAAGCTAGGAAAAAATGATAATGGTTTTCTAGAACCCATCATTCTTGAGAAACATCTAAAGAATTTGGGCCTAGGTTGTACTACTAGTAAATTTATCCTTATTGGAAAAGGTACTTCCACTCAAAGGGTTGAGGCTTCCTTTTGGTTACCAACATCTCATGGTAGTACCCTAAACGACTTCCCCCTTGATGTTGCCAACCTATCTGAGAATAACTCCCTTTTAATTATATTTATAATATCATTCACCCCAAGCAATCAACCGATTGAAATAAGCATAGTATAACCACAACTCATTGACTTGGACCAACAAGGACCATCGATTCTAGATTTATTTGAAAAAAATGAAGCAATCTTAGAATTCATGGGACTTTGTCACAACTTATCATGGGCAGATCACAAGGTAGGTTTTGACATAGAGCTAGATATAGGGGCATACTACAAGGAGACAATTGAATCCTTCAATCACAAAATTAATGAAATGCAACCAACATGCAAATCTCTAATCGAAAACCACATTGTGGCACTTTGTGATCCTAAAATAGTAAAAAGAAAGGATGCATCCAAAGATAAACACCTCTTTGAGGGGCCCATGGATGAGGGATTCAATCTCCCCCTTAGTGTAATGCATCTAAAGAAGTCAAAAGTGCTAGCAGAAAATGCCACTCTAGTCAATGTGGGAACAAAAGAAGCACCCAAGATCACTTTCTATGTTGAATCCTTGTTGGATGAAGAACAAAACAAGCACCCAAGATCACTTTCTATGTTGAATCCTTGTTGGATGAAGAAAAAAAGAACCTAAAAGTGTTCCCAAAAGGACAAAGAGAAAAATTTGCATGGTCATACACAGATATGTCAAGGCTCGATCCTAAAATAGTTGTGCATCATTTAGCAGTCTATCTTGAAGCTAAGTAAGTTAAGCAAAAATTAAGGAAGATGTACCCTCAGATAGCACTCTTGGTGAAACTAGAGTTACAAAAGCTTCTTGACATTAGATTCATTCGATCGATAGATTATCCTGAGTGGGTTTCAAACCTCATACCAGTCTCCAAACCCACTAGGGGCATCAAAATATGCATAGATTTAAGAGACTTAAATGAGGCATGCCCGAAGGATGATTTCCTTCTTCCTAACATTGACCTCATCATGGACTTAACAATAGGGAATGAAATGTTATCACTCATGGATGGTTTTTCAGGCTACAATCAAATCATGATCACCAAGGAGGATCAACACAAAACTGCATTCACTTGTCCATGGGGAACCTATTAATGGAATGTGATGGAATTTGGGTTGAAGAACAAAGGAAAAACCTATCAAAGAGAAATGACCCTCATTTGTCATGACATGATCCATAAAGTTGTTGAAGATTATGTGGATGATATTTTGGAAAAATAAAAGAAAAGTAGTGAGCACACAAAAGTCATGGGACCCATGTTTGAAATACTTGAAGAGTACAATGTATAATTGAATTCAAAAAAGTATCTTCAAGGTTACATCATGGAAAATTCTTGGCTACATCATCTCACAGAGAGGGATACAAATTGATCTAACAAAATTGAATGAAATCCTAGACATGGAACCGCCACAAATATTAAAATATCTAAGAGGGTTACAAGGAATATTGTAGTCCATCAAAAGGTTTATAGAACAACTATTAGATAAAATCCACCATTTTTCACATCTTCTCCATAAAGGAATAACTTACAAGTGGGATGAGAAGTGAGACAAATATTTCCAGAAGATCAAAACTACCTATTGACACCACCAGTTCTCATGCTACTAATACCATAAAAAACATTAATCGTTTATATCTCAACAACATCAGTAGCACTAGGTGCTCTTCTGGCACAACATGATGAAAACATAAAAGAAAGGGCTATCTACTACATTAGTAAGACCTTGGTGGGCTATGGAATGAACTATTCATCCATTGTGAAATCATGCTTAGTAGTGGTTTTTTCTTC
This sequence comes from Sequoiadendron giganteum, assembly GCA_007115665.2. Classification (NCBI taxonomy): domain Eukaryota; kingdom Viridiplantae; phylum Streptophyta; class Pinopsida; order Cupressales; family Cupressaceae; genus Sequoiadendron; species Sequoiadendron giganteum. The sequence continues at coordinate 223,323,249 of CM021107.1, read as the reverse complement.
GCAAAATTTCAAACACTACATGATGTCACATCAAATCAAACTCATTACAAAGATCAACCCATTGAAATACCTATTATCCAAAGCAACTCTCACAAGGAGAATGGATAAATGGGTAATGATCTTGATTGAATTTGACATAAAGTATGTAGAACACAAGGTAATCAAAGGACAAGTGATCACAAACCAACTAGAAAAATCACCTACCTATGCAAAGAACCTATAGGTATCTGACTTCCCTGATGAATCAATGTTCCTTGTCAATCTAATAGATCAGTGGAAAATGTCCTTTGATAGATCATTCACCCAACATGGATCATGAGTGGGTATTCTCTTTATCACCCCTCAAGGAGATTGCATCCCAAAGTCATACAGGCTATCATTCCAATGTACTAGGAACATTACTAAGTGTAAATCCCTAATCATAGGCCTAAGGATAATAGTCCAGTGGTAGATACAAGAATTGAAAGTCTATGGAGACTCTCAACTAGTTATAAACCAGGTCAATGATTACAATCAAACTAAGGATGACAAGCTTACTCCCTATAAGAAGATTCTCAAGGAATTTTTCATTGATATAACTTTTGAGCAGATTCCTCATATGAATAATCAAGCAATAGACACTATGACAACAATTGGATCATTGTTAGACATGTCGAACAATGTCCTCCAATGTGAATTCTTGGCTGAATAACTTCTCATAACAAATTTCAAAATCCCTGAATTTGAATTTCTGTGTCATCTTTGGTCCTAGATCCCTGTGGTATCATGACATATTCATCTACCTAAGAAGAGGAACCCTCCCATCTGATATCACCTCTAACCTTAAGAAGATATTTATAAAGAAGGCATCTCGATTCATGATCCTAGGTGATACCTTATACTACTTAAGCATTTAAGGGACATTACTACGATGTCTTAACCAAGAGGAAGCCTTGACCGCTTTAACATAATTACACGATGTCATATGTGGTTCCCATTCTAGTGGTATGAGTTTAGCTAAGAAACTATTGAGGATTGGGTACTACTGGACAACCATGGAAAGAGAAGCTCATCAGTAGGTGCAGACCTGTGTCTAGTGTCAGTAGCATGGAGATCGTATCCATGCTCTAGCTTAGGAATTGCAACCAATGGTCACACCTTGGCCTTTCTCACAATGGGGGCTTGACCTCATAGGAAAGATTACCCCAACCTTATCTAATAGCCAAAAGTTTATCATAATGGCCAATGAGTACTTTACCAAGTGGGTCAAATCCAATCCTATGACCTACATAATAGGGAAGCAAATTGCTAAGTTCATCCCAGATTACCTCATCTGCCACTATGGTGTTCCAAAAACCCTTATCTCAAAAAATGAAACACCCTTTAAGAATCAGGATGGAAAAGAGTCATGTCAAAAATTCAACATCCAACACTAATTTTCTACCCCATATTACCCCTAGAGAAATGATCAAGTTGAGACTATGAACAAGACCATTCTAAAAATCCTAAAGAAAATGGTCAATGAAGTTGGTCGTGAATGGCATCTGTAGTTAAATCCTACCCTATGGGCCTATTGAACCAGTATCCACATGCCTATGAGTGCAACCCCACTCTCCTTGGTCTACGAATCAAAAGCCATCTTGCCTATTGAAGTTGACCTTTCATCACTATAAGTGTCACTACATAACCTAATCATTGATGAAGAATATAGAGTATCTCGATTGAATGAGATAGAATTCTTGGATGAGTGTCATCTTGATGCTCTTAATCACTTGTAAGTATACCAAAACCAACTGAAACAGGGCTATAACAAGAAAATAAAATGTCATTCTTTCCAGGTAGGAGATCTTGTCCTAAAGCAGAATAAAAAATAAATCTAGATCAAGATAGTAAAGGAAATTTTCAGCCTAATTGGTTGGGTCCCTTTGTCGTCACAACAAGCTATGGATCAGGAGAATATCATCTATCTACACCTGAAGGTGAACACTTGTAAGAACCAAACAACATAAATTCATCAAACCATTATATAAGGTTATTGGGAATCGCATAAAAAAAAAAAATCATAAATGTTCATCAAAAATCCAAAAACATCAAAATCCAATACAACTAAAATCCTAAAATATTCAAAAAGTTGTAAATTCAAAATCCAAAACATCCAAAACACATCAAAATCCCTAAAAAGTTCAAAACTTTGAAAATCTAAAAATAGTACCATGTTGAACTACGGGTCTCTGAGATTGAACGGAGGCAAGGCCATCATTGATGTGCCCCCGAGACACCCTAGGTCAGTCCTTTAGGAGACCATCATAATAAACTGACATTCCATCAATTGTTCATTTCTCATCGGTAATAAGTCAAGTCAGTTGAACTATGTGGTCTCTGCGTGTATAACGTAGGCAAGACTAATCTTTGATTAGCCCCTGAGGCTCCTAGGATAGGTCTTTTATGTTAGGTTCTTCGTTGGAAAATTAAAATCCCTAAACATTTAAAAATTCATGAAACCCTAAACATTCAAAAACTCAAAAATCCCAAAAACATTCAAATATCAAAAAACCAAAAACATTGAAAATCTCATAAAACTATAAACATTTGAAAACTTGAAAATCCTTAAACATTCAAATATCAGAAAACCTCTAAACATTTGAAAACTCATAAAACCCAAAACATTGGAAAAACTTAGAAAACCCCTAAACATCCAAATATAGAAAATCCAAAAAACATTCAGATAACAAAAAACACAAAAACATTAGAAAACATTCAAAAGACCTAAACAACATCAAATATCTTAGAGAAAACCCTAAACATCCTCAAAAAATTGAAAACCAAAACATTCAGTGAAGTTTGTATCAATGGCTTATCATAAACCTTATCCTAATCAAAACAATTGATCAAGATGTCCTAGGATGTATCCTTCCTACGATGGAAATCAACATTAGAAATCACCTTAACTAAATTAAACTTGGCAAGAGATATAAATAATATTGACTGTTTGCGTTTGATATTTTCTTATGATTTATCTTAATCACCCATTCTGAGGACCTATCAATGATTTCTATCAAAGCGATTTAGAGAGAAAGGAATGGGGCATCGATCATTATCTTTCATTTATTGTGCCTATGGGTATTATTGTAAAATAATCTTGGTGCATACTTAGTTGTGTGTAGGGAGGTTGTTTAGACTAGATTGTTGACTATTGTGTATGCTTTGGTTCGATTTATTATAAACTACTAAACTACATTCCAATGAGGTTTATGTATGTCAAGGTGTGAACTAGAACTATCCTATCTATTTGCAAAGTCAAAGTCCATTACACTAGATACAATGTCATCTTGATTATTAATACCTTGATGCATTGTGTCTATATGTTATATCAAAAATAAGGAATGACAGGAAATCCCAATCCCAAGATATGAGAAAATCATCATCATGCATCTCTCATCACCATCTCTAATAAAGTATCGATGGATAAAGCACTTGTTGGACCTTTAACATCAAAATCAATGGTCAAATCTTTCATCCTATTTCTTCTATCTTCTTTCCACGCTAACTTTGTATCATGACAATCAACAAAATCATCATCAATGCATCCATCCCACATCCACATATCATTAGCATGCATACATCTTACATCATCACAACATCTCATGAATATGGAAAACATATTCCATTGCATTATCATTATCATTTAAGTTGCACTAAATAATAAAGATTTATTATTCTAAGCGTCTTAAATCATTGCATACATATCATAAACATACATCACATTATCATATCATAATCATGAACATCTTCATTATCCATACATACATATGCATACATCATCATCTCATTAACGACATAGAAAAATACAGAAAAAGAAATGCATCCATATCATTTGCATAAGCTTAATATCTGCGTATCATAACATCCATCTCATAACATGTCATAAAAAAGATACTAAAAAAGAAGTGCATCCATACATTCATGCACATGGAATAAAGGGCACACCACATCATGAATATGTATCATCTTGTATATATATCAAAAAATTACTGAAATGGTACGATACTTGAGTCAATATGTGTATATCTATCAAAAGTACAATATCCAATGGGCTATCAAAAAGGATCGCATGAATTTATATTTGTATAAAGAATTGAGCAATAATAAAAAAAGTGTCTATACAAGCAAGCTAGCACTGATGGATGCTACCCTCCCTAGGCTGTCTCTCTAATGGTGGATCCTTAGCCCAGGGATGTGCCCCACTCCTCTATGAAAAATCTAGTTTCCTCATCACCGCAGGGACATCTCGATGATAGTGCATACAATAATACGTAGCCTTGGTCACTGCCCCTTTTTATAAATGGGTAGAAACTATTTGTCTTTGAGCTGCAGTTGTCATAGACTCTAACTGCTGACACCGCTCGACCTCCTATGCCAAATGCACATATGAGGTTTGTATGAGCTGACGCTCCTAGTCCCTCTTGGTTGTCACTGCCAATACTTGCTACCGAGCTTGGTCTCTCTCAGTTATCAATACCAATATCTATTGTCGAGCTTGATCTCCCTCAGCCGTAACCACCTATAGTTGGTGTTGTAACTGTTGAATCTATACATCATGGGGATCTACCCCAGGTGATGATTACTGTGGTGGTTGTTGTGGTTGCTACTGTATCGATGGCTATTGAGGTGGTTGATGATGCAATGATAGTGCACCTGGGACCTATCCATCCTGAAGTTTCCCATCCTAGTTATCATGTCCTCTACCCCATCCTCTACCCTATCCATTATCTAGCTAGCCTCAACCTCTACCTACGTCCCTCCCTCCCAGCCTCCCTCATGGAGGTATACCTGCTAGATTTGTTAGCCTAGGAGGGGGTGCAAACCATGCATCATAAGCAGGCATAGTTTGTGCATCTTCTTGTTCCTGATCATAGGTCCATGGCCTCGTGACCAACTATCTAAAGCCATCAACAACCTCGTGGGTTGGGATCGTATGTCCCCATGTAGTCTCTTGATTTGATATGGAAAAATGGTTGTATAAGCATCGTCAAGCCTATCCTTCCTCTTGCCAAACTGTCCAAAAACTCTATCAAGTAGGTACCTCTCAATCATGGTGTGATCTCAAACCTACATGTACCAGGTTTTTTGAGAAAATAATAGTTGCTATACATTGTCATACCATGCTGGCATCTAGAGCAATGTCCGCCATCTAAATACTAGCATCTCATCAATCACTCTTTGTCAGTATGGTAGACCAAGCTTCCCTGTGTGTAGAAGAGTGATGGTGCACTTGTACCTCTAAACAACTAGATCATTTGGCTCCACATCTTCCATATGAACAATCAATTAGATCACGAAAATGTGCTCCTAGGCCCATATGTGAAGAAGGGTGACCGTTGTACCAATCATTCTCCCATCACAATACAAAAATTCATGCATATCATGGAAAAGGGAGGCCAACATCACTGGCCCCTATGCATACTGAGTCCTCTAAAACATCATCTTGTGCCATGTCATCCCCCATCTTGGACTGAATCCCATGCTCCATCAATTTGGGGAAACCAACCCCAAAATCACTGTCGCAATGATCAATCTAAAAGTCGATGTTTGACCTTTGTACATCTTGAGGTCAATTAGGGAGTTGAACAAGAATAAGCTCCTTGTCAAGAACCTCATGGTAGGCATCATATCCTGCATCAGTGTCGTAAATCATGTTCTCGCCATGTATTGACAATCACAAAATCTACCATACATTCTCTAGCATCATTGTCACCTCGCCGGTAGGTAAGTGGAATGACAAGGTCTCACTATGCAATTGCTCACATAACGCTTTCATCATCACCAAATGGGTCCGCACAATGGTCATATAGGCAATGCACCACAATTTAATCTCTCTCGGGTGCTCTTGTCATAGCTCAGATAAAACATCAAGTCTAGACAAGATAGTCGATTGGTGCCTGCGAGACATGAAAGGCTAGATAATCTCCTACACCCATGAAGCACACGACGTCAAAATTCACAAAAAATAGCTAAGTTTGGAGTTTTTATCCCCCAAATTGACAAAAGCGTTGCTATTTACAAAAGTGTTGCTATAACTCAAATTCCAAACAACGACAATGGATGGATTCAAACTACAAATCACAAAATGTGTTGTTAATCACACCTACATTGCCATTTTAACTTTACAAACCCTAATTCTAAATTCCAAATTGGATGGATGCATCACTATTTACACCTGCACCATGATTTGCAATCAGAAAACCCTAATTCCAAATCGAGAAATGTGTCACTAATCATAGTATCATCGCTAAAATTAGCAATAGCATCATCAATTCTAAAAATAGTGTCACTATATAGGGATGCCGCCTAAACTCAAATTTCAAAATGCAACAAATGCACTTAAAATTCAAAAATGAAAGTCGAGTTTTCAATCACATATCGGTGGTCTTGCACCTGGAGGTCTCTGGTACTCTTGAACCAAGTTAGAAATGTGTCGTGGGAGCACTTGTTGCACCATTTCGTCAAGAGGTCAGAGCTCAAATTACAACAACTGTCTAAGGTGTGAATGCACAAATGAATTGAAAGTGACCCTTCCTCACCTATATATTTATGCCTGCAAATTAGGGTTTTTTTCCCTAATTTAACTATGAAGCTAGGGATTATCACCATTTTTCAACAATCTTCCCAAACTAAAGCTTGTTTTGCACCATTTTTTGCATTTTTGGCATGTTTTTTGCATCCTTGATCCTTTTTGATCCTTGAGGCAACATATTTTACCTTTGTCGATAAATCAACCCAAAATTTAATTTTTTTGCTTGATTTCTCAATGGGGCAGGGAACCAACTTATTCCTTTTGCTGGGGAAACAATGGGGCATCTAAACATCATATTTTTTTAATTTTTTGATTTGAGCAACAATTTTTTTATCCAAAAAGCATCAGTCTTTGAACCAACGTAGTAGGTACCTCACTTCAAAGAGGGGTAAAATGTAGACACTTAAAAAATTCCTGAATGATACCATGCACTTGAATCATATATACTAACACCATTTCATTCTCAAACCCATCCTCTTTTCACTTAATTAATTAAATTTGCCTAACTATTTAATTAGTTATGTCATTTTCATCTATTAATCTAATTAAGTTAATCAAGTTAATTCCCCCCTTTCATGCTAACATGTCTTCTTATTAAATTAAATATATCAAGTTATTTAATTTAAATCCCTAAGTCCTCTTATTTAATTAAATAACCCTAAGTTATTTAATTAAATATCATATCACTATCCCCCTTTTCATTAAATCATTTATTTAATGAATATAACGAAATTCCCATAATTGCATAATTAAACCTTTATTTTAGTTATCATGTAATGCCACGCCAAGTAACCTTAAAAGAAGTTGCAATTAACATCATAAGCAAACCAATTTTTTTTTATAAAGTGCATTTAACATACACATTCACTTACTAATTAACATCTTCTAAGACTACAAGGTTAGGATTACATAAACCCACACATACATATTACATATAACCATAGCCTTATGAACTGTATGAAATAAACATCATACATCATAAGAATACCACATAACATAATAAGATAATCAACCAAGGTACAATCTCATAAACATTATCTTAAACCAATAGTTACATCACTCATTCCCAGAATGAGGCAATAGTACAAATGTATTACAATTACATAACTCCACCTCTTACCAAAGAAGGATAAAGTAACTTACACAAGTTAAAATATTACAATACAAGTAATTACAAAAAGAACCATGAGCTGGCCATCGGCTGTCTCGCCACCAAGTACTGAAGATAGATGGGGACCCAACGGTTTTGGTGCATGTTCCACCCTACCAATGTGGTACCCGAAGGCCCACCCCCCATGCTAGGAGATAGTAACAAAATAACATGGACAAAGATCAACAACCACTAATCAAAGGCAGACTCAAACTGACTCATACTGTTATAACCAACCAAATGAATTAACAAGTACAACTCATTCACCATACAAGTACGAATCAAGTACAAATCAAGTACATCACTGAGATAGGTCACATTGCTTCCAGACATAAAGTAGATCAAGTATGTTCAAAGAACCATACACAAAACAATTAACAACAGTTGTCCTAGATAGAGTGTCATCGCAAGGTTTTTTTCATGAGATCTCCTCTGGGCATTCTTCATAGGCTCTGGCATAAGTAATCCTGGTGGCCTCAACCGAATCTCGGCACTCATACTCACTCATGCGGAAAAAACTACCTCTTGCAAGAACAAGATAGTTGATCTTGCCATTCCAGGCCTTCTCACTCATCCCAAGTCTAAACAAGCCCTTGTGTCTATGAGTGAGGATTAAATTATCTTGATTAGTGAGAAGTTAGTCCTAATCTTCTAAGTACATTATTTTAATTATCACTTGTTTAAATCACTCCAGAAGGTTATCCAGTTTACCTCTTTGGGCTCTGGCGCCTAACAGAAGCCACTCTTCTATTCAAAAACACACACCCAAACGATCCACCAAGGGAACCACAAGTGCATACCAACTAGGCATCATAATCCACTCCAACACAAGGAGGATACAAATAATAGAACTCACTCCAAACATCAAAGCAAGACAAAAAATGACTCGACCCACACAACTGATGACACACTAAGGCTAGGCTGTAAACTTGACACATGTTACCTAGCTACTATCTCCCGTTCAACTTAACCGTTGGATCGACACGCTCAAACCTGTGAAACCAGGTGGAGTCGATGTCATGTACCTGCAATCCTGCAACCAAGTAAAAAATATCACACAATATATCCAACATATAATACACACCGTGAAGAAGGAATTACGGATTCGTAGGGTGCTTGCAAGTGAGTGATGCGAAACCATCCTCTTCACCAATACACTCATTGAAACTGGCACTTCCATCATAATTCAGGAATCTCATAATAACATCTCATGTTAACTCTACAACATCATTAATCCATAATGCATGTGAAACAATAATCAGATAACTACATCCCACAATAATAGTTGTCACTCAATAGTAGCGATCAAAACATCATAACAAAATGTATCCATTATCAAAGTAACTGCAACCAAACATAGCATAAAGCAAACCAAACAAGAAGCAAAACAGAGGGGTATTACATATCAATTAGCAATAAATCTAATTCCCCCCACTTGCAAGGGAATATTTCAAGGTAATATTCCTCTTTTGAACATTCCTCCAAAAATAATATTTCAAGAATATTCCTTCCCCTTTTTTTTGTACATTAAAACTTTATTTTAATTTTCCAAATATCTATTTTCCTCACCCATAAGGATATTCTGAGAGAGTATTCTTTTTTGAAACAAATGTACAAGACTTCATGTGCAAGTTAACTTACAAGACTTCTTGTGCAAGTCTTGAAAGTGTGTTTGTTTGGATAAATGTGATCCCTTGATTAAATATCATCTTGCATTTTCAACCCTTGATGAGAATCTATGATCCATCCCTCCATCTTCCTTCCTTTTTGACCATTGACTAACCTTTTTAATCTTAACCCTCCATTTCTCATTTGCTTTCCTATAAATAGGTCACCATTTGGAGATAAATGGACCCATTTTTTTTAGAGAAAACTCATGTTGTTGAAATCACTCATACTCAAACTCATATTTGGCATTTACTTAGTATCATTTTAGTTTAATTACTTGCATTAATTAGCTTATTATTCATTAATGGCTTCCATGGTAACTTAGATGCATATATTTAGCTTGCTTGTTAATTAGGGTTTCAATATTTTTATTTTAGAATCCATTTAGATTAGCTTTACATACATCCATACCAATCATCTTAATCTAAATCATGTTAATATAGTTTTAAATCATGTTTCATCACACATCTCACAATGGTTTCATCAGTTTTTTTCAATAAAACTGAATGAAGCAAGTTCATTTATCCATGGGATTGGGAAAGGGACATTGTTCTACATCAACATGACACCACTCCCCCAATAGGATAAGTTTCAATGTCTTAGATTATAGGTTTTATCAATATTTCATGATTTAATGTGGTAGTTTTAATGGCTTCTTTATCTTTGCATAAATTGAATGATCTTTATTGGATTGGCATTTAGTGGCATGAATATGCTTTGATTCTTTATGTATCAAGTTTAGTCAGCCCATACTAATCCGTCGGTCACAATTCAATATGTGATGAACATAGAGGGTTGATAGATATTTTGTTTAGCTTTATTTGCAATATATGAGGTTTTTGAGCATCAAAAGATGATAAAAAAAGAGAATTGTTTGGAAAGGAGGATAAGATATTATCATGTGAAATGAAAAATATGTTTGTTTTGGCTCAGTCCACATGGATTTTCTTTGATTGAGGACTTCATTAGTCAATTAGCATTTACACTTACAAATCAAGTAGTGTACAATGTTATACAAAATGATGATCAATTGATGAAAAGTATAATTTTCAAGTTGGTAAGTGCCTATTCCATCTTTATATCTTATACTTCACACTTAATATGATATTTAAGGATATGTTTGTGTAGCAACACTATTTTTCTTTTTTGTGAAACTCAATAGAGAACTTGATTAGTTGATTCATATTAGAGTAGTTTCTTTAGATATTTTTTATTATCATCCACTAGATGAAAAACATGGCTCTAAGCTAAAATAGTGACAATTTTAGGCCAAATATACAAGTATAGGAGTTAGTACATGTATAGGTATAGGGACATGGCCTTATGCACTCAAGGGTGCCAAGACCCACAAAACCACACTTCCTCCTTTCGCATAGGTCGAAGCAAGCAAAAGGAGAAGATATATAACTAAGTTTGTAATCTTTGTTTCATTGTTAGGTATACATGATAAACTTGTTGGAAAATTTATCATGTTTGGAAGTCAAGATGAGGAAACTCAAACTTAGTATTGTCAATCCTTGCTATATGTATGACCATAATGCATTATATACAACACGTGTTGCATAGAAATCATGATGGATTTTAGATTTAGGGGCTACCAATGATATGGAAAACATGGTTATTATTTTCTACTCTTAGGGTAGCCATACAATGAGATATTTGTGAGAAAATCTACCCTCTTAAGTGTTTTGGGTGAAGGGGGTTCCTTCAGATATAGATTATTTTATTTTATGAATGTTCCCTATGCTCCATACTTATGTATGGATTTATTATCCTTTTATTATTATTCATTCAACTAAATAAATAAATTTGAGTTCACAAACCTTATGTTATAATTGAAATTTGTTCAAATAATTCAATTATATCTATTAGTAAAGTTGACCCTTAAACGAAATTGTGCAAGTTTGATCAATTTATACCTTTTTATTATGTCTTATCTTTGGCTAATGAAGACACTTTAAATGACATATTCAAAATGCTTAAATTTTCTAAATGATGTGGTCTATAAACTATGATGGTTGTATTGTACACTAGTCATCAATACACATCTAAATGTATAATTTATGAATTGTTCCCTTTAGCAATAAATTAAGTTTGAACTAGAAAGAAAATAAGAAAAAAAAAACATTGTACCTTAAAGAACCATACTTATGGAAGAAACTCTAGTAAAAGTTAGGTAAATCACCTCCTTATCCACTATTTCAATGTGAAATATAATCTTAGACCTCTTAGGTGCACAGATTGTTTAAAACAACTAATTTTTGTCTATAAGATCACACAACTCTCTTAGACATAATCCTCCAACTTTATTTTTTCCTAATATACTTATTGTTCACTTGGAACCTTGAATTCTCTTACAATTCACTTCTAATTCCTTTAGGTTTCCTCTTAGGAATTTATATTGGACTATTATGCTTGTACAAACTTATTGAGAAACTTGGAACTAACTAGGAGTCATGAAGAAAGGAAATTTAAAGCACTAAATTGGGTATTACAAAATATTTTTTCACATGAAATTTCACTTTCTGTAGTGATGAAAATGACCCTCTAGTAGGAAACCACCTTGGTGGTAGTGGTTTCACAATTGCCATGGTAGTTTAAAAACTACCATAATAGTTACATAATAATTGTCTGGAAAAATCAAATAATTGTGCATTGTGCCATGAAAAATCTAGTTAACCTTATTTGTTTCCCTTTTGGCACTTGCACCCTAGTACCCTACACAAATGTGTCTTTTGAATTATGTTACACTTTACCATGAAATATTCTAATCCATTTATATATCATATCTCCACAATACCAAAGCTTTTTGCTTCTAAAATCTATGAAGACTTAGAAAATGAGATGTGGCCCCCTCAATGAATGACATGACTACTACCCACCCTAACCAAGAAATTGAACAAACTTTATGTCCAACTATCTTAAGGTGTTTGATTTTTTAAAGTTCTTGAACTTGTTGAAGGAATTACATTAAAACTCTTTTCTCCACTCAATATTAACAATCTTGGTGCATTTTATTTACATTCTCCTTACTTGAAGATTCAAGATCTTGGGTGGCTACTCCTTTCCCTTGTAAGAATTCAACATGGAGCTCTGTCCACCCTTAAGCAAGTGATACTTGGTTACCATTAGGTGATAAATATTTTTTTGTATATACATGTAAGGGCTATCAAATATAACTCCGCATATCCCTGGGCACACCATCTACAACCAATTTATAAAAGAAAATCAAGTTAACAACAAAATTTAATTTATATTACTTATTAACGGACAAACAAGTTTCCTCTTTGATCAAACTAAAAGAATAATGCTTGGTGTGTTAATAAATTTTTAAAACCAATAATTTTCTACTAATTCTCATGAATGAGGTTATGTTGTGAACAACAACTAAAAAGTGCATCAACTTTAACATTCTTGAATATAATTTTAATGCTAGATAACTTTGATTGCCTCTTTTCCTCCTATGCCATGAGATCAAACCTAACACCTTCTTTGTAGTGTAATAAATTTTAGAGTCAACCTCTAAATTATAATCAATGATAGTTCTCCTTCTAATAATGGTAGGAATAGCTATTTTCATAAATTTTACCTTTTTTCTATGGGTAATATGATGGATTTAGCTTCTAACAAGTTTCATTTGTATTATCAGTCACATCATAATGGTCTCAATACATTGTAGGATTTCCTTTAGTGTTTCTAGCACTCACCTTATTTATCTTGTTCATGGTTCCTTTTGTATTTAGAAGGATGGACTATATACTTCAAGATAGTGGGCATGTGCCCACACTTCATCATTTCCATCAACTTAAAGAGAAATGTAGGCATCTGCAGACATGGAAAATGTACAAATTCAGTTTGACACACTTGATCCTAATTACTAACGACATTTCCTCCTAAATCACACTCTCAGCTTTTCATCATCTTTTGTCTCTTAATTTAATAAATCATTATTTATTTGATTAAGTCTTTCTCCTCCATTGATTGAATTAATCAATTTAATTTAATTAACCTTATGTATCTGTTTAATTAAATAAATCATTTTATTTGATTAAAGTTTCTAAAGTCCTCTTATTAAATTAATAAATTAAACCTTATTTGATTTAATCTAACATCTTTCCACTTAGTTAAATAAATCAAAATAATTTATTTAATTAATCATTTCCTCTCAATTCTAATTTAAATCAATTCATCAATTTAAGTCAAAATTGTCAAATCATCTAATCTCTCATTAAATTAATCAAAATCTTGATTAAATTAATCCCTATCACTAAAATCCTCTAGAGAATGCAACTTGCACATGAAAATAAATTTAATTCATTTATTCAAACTCTATTTTCCCTCACATGGCATCAAAAGGGAATATTCCCTCAAGTTTGAATTCAAAAAGTCCAAGTGGATGGGTATTTCCAACAAAGCATTCACTCCTCTTACATGTCCTTGTGCATTGAGCCAAGTGACATTTATTTCATTCTTTTTTCCCTCTCACATGTCATTTTCCTCAAATTAAAATTCCACCTAATTGCATTTATTGGCACTTTGGCCAAAATATGCACAACCATCAACCATTCACATGGTGACAAGTGGCATTCAACCATTGGGTGAAAGTTAATCCCACATTGCCCAAATCTTGCCCTTTTCTTCCAAATTCAAATCTATAAATTGGAGGCTTCTCTCCTCAAACCATATCCACAATTTCATGCAAAGTTACTCTCTTAACATTGAGAGCCAATTTTGTGCACTCCATTCCATACATTCATAGTTTTCACAATTTCATAGCTAGGTTATGCTCAAATCTCATTGAGGAGATTTGATCAATCTACAATCATAAACATTGCAATTTAGGAGTTGGGAAAGGGCTAATTTCGACATTTCAATCGGCACCAATTCCCCCATGGGATTACTAGTTTGCTCACTTAATTAGGATTTACTTTCATTTTTTTAGCTTGCTCTTCATTTTCCTAGTTTAAGTTTGAGTAGATGGATTTCATGGGGAATCCTTCATTCTTGTTTGCATTTGATCTAACATCCTAATTTGTTTGTTGTTTCTTATGCAATTGTAGGTTTAGGGATTCACAACATCCAATGATGGTTATGAAGGCCTCTAATATATTTGATCAACACCTCCTTGTTTTTCACATCTTTGTCATGTGGACAACCCTTATTTGAAACTAACTATTGTGCTCTTGCACACTCACTAATTTTTGTTTCAAAAAATATGACTCCATACATCTTCCCTCTCTATGACAAAGTGGGTAACTTTTTTTAATCAAATTTTCAAATTGATCCTAATAACTACTAAGATATTTTTTCCTTTCTTAAATCCAAAGAATGCAAGAGATATTCAAGCCATGTTAAAGCATGCTTTTCCATTTTAATCTAGAAAGGGAAATATTTTGTTTAAAACTAGGATAATACATACTAAATATACCTATATTTGTGCCAACCAATGATACAAAATTATCCACATTTACATCTTCAAATGGATTAATTTCATTCTTTGATTCAACCTTGAATTGAAATATATTTAGTAGACTTGATTCACCATGGTATTGTTGTTTTTCTTCTATGTAGTGGGCCTACTCTAGGGGTTTCACTTCATAAAATTATCCTATATTTCCTTTGATTAGAGAATCTCAAAGTATAGCCCTCATCTTTGTTTCTACCCTTATATTTTAGGGCATGTGCAAGAAGTTGGGTCCACAAAATATTTAATATTTTCTCCGATTTTCAAAATTTATCACAATTGGACTAAAAATTTGAAGCACTTACAAATTGAGCCTTTAAAAAGTCTAGTAATATTAAATTTAGTATTTTGTCTTATTTTCAAATATGCAATTTATTCTAATACTGAGATGATACAAATTAATTTTTAATAGGCATATATAAAAACCAATTTTTAAAAGTCCCTTTTTTAGGACGATACCATGCACGTGTATGGACACCATAATTTGACCTAAATAAAATTATTTTTCTAATTTATTTTGGGTAAATATGTGTTATAAATTGAAGATTGGTGAGGTTTTTAAAAAAAATCTAAATATTTTTCTTATTAATTTTGTATTGGCCCTAATTGTTGTTTTTGAAAACCCTCATGTATGCACAATAATTTGACCTAAACTAATCACTTTTATTTTTTTCAATGTGTAAATAATTGTTTGTAGATTGATGTCATATTATTTTTTACAAGAAAATTAACAAATTAAAATTTAACTAACAACATCAAGTTTCCACAGTCCATGATAATGAATTGTTAATTTTTTTGGATTGAAACTGTATTTTTTTAAATCAACGTTTTAGATCAAACTCCATGATCCATCATCAGGTTAAAGTAAAATTAAAAAATATGAAAACTTGGTATTTCTAGTTTATGGACCGATTTCCTTAGAAATTAATTAAAAAATATTAAAAAAATCAATCATAAAAAAATTACATATATGAAAAATAGACATCATGATCTAAATGGGTTATAATTTTTTTATTTAAAAAAAAAAAAACTCTTAGCCATATTGCCAAAGTTTCTTCTCTTGAACATTTCCATGACCTTGTACTTGCAAGTCCAAGGCTAATGGTTAGGTTACCATGCATTTCCCAAGCCTAAAACCAAGTAAAAAAATAGGTTGGGATTTCAATTTTTTATAGAATGGATACCCATTTAGGCTTGGGTCCTCATTCCTTTCGAGATTTTTTCTTTGCACGAAACTTCCCCTCTTTGTGGATCCAACTTATTACACTTACCCTTTAAAAATTTAATACCTTTCATATTAAACAACTCCTTTTAATATATCCCCTCTTTTAACTATATATTTTAGGTACATATTATTTTAAGGATATTTTTATACTCTAATTTATTGATACCCTCATATGTTCAACTAAACATTTCATTTCCAACACTATCACACCTAGCTTGAATTGAAAAGAATAAATTTTGATAGGAGATTATGAAACAAAATACTTTAAAATAATTTAACAATGATCAATCTTAACTTACTTTATGTTTGGATCAATAAAACAAATAAATACATGTGCATAGGGTAGACCAAAAGAAATTGAAACTATTTAATTGTTCACTTTTTTCATGTCTACCAATCAAAATTGAAATTTTACTCTATAGTATTATCATGTTTGAATCCTTTAAATAAGGAATCCACTAAATTTCGTGACAAAGATATTTAAAAATGGTCAAAATAGGTAACTTTTTTCTATTGCCAAGTTAGGCACTAATTTTACATGTGAGATTTACAAGGTGCACATTGGTCAAACTCTTCTTTTTGAATCAAAAGTGTGTATCCTTTATGGTGTACACACACCTTAAACATTTCAACCACTTAAGAATTGACAAATTTATACTCAATCTCTACATAAATAACATAACATTCCTCTTGTAGCCTCATTAAAGCTAAATGTATAAAGATAATTTTAAATTTTTATTTTTATCTAAGTTCCTATCACTAAGATCCATCCCCTAATCAATTTCATTCTCTTATCCCCAATACCTAATAAAAATATTGATACATTACCCTCTCTACCCCTAATACCAAGTGTTATAGCTATCTATTTTTTTAATTGTAGTGTCTTAAATTGCATCTTGTGGCAATTCACACTTGTGCATTTAGCCTGTCGTATTTATGGTGCCTAGTTGCATTTATGACAAGAACCTTATGAGTCAAAATTTCACGATTTCAACTCCATAAGGGACAAAAATGAAGTGTTAATAGTCTCCCACCTCATTTCTTGCAATGTGGTGAGTTGGACACCTACGTGATGCACAAACATCCATGCAACATGCTAGTATCCCTGAACTTTCTGAGTTTAAATGAGGTAATCTTGTGAACTTTGCATGTGGCACGTGTTGTCATGGAAGAATCATAAATGTAACAACTTTTTCCACCCACACAACCTCATAAAACTCTACTTTTCACTTCCATTCTCATATTCTTGTAGTTCATTCTCACTTCTTATTGCTTCAACTCACTTTATCACTCTCTTCTCTTCTACATCTCTTCTCT
Source organism: Sequoiadendron giganteum (assembly GCA_007115665.2). Classification (NCBI taxonomy): domain Eukaryota; kingdom Viridiplantae; phylum Streptophyta; class Pinopsida; order Cupressales; family Cupressaceae; genus Sequoiadendron; species Sequoiadendron giganteum. The sequence goes on along the minus strand of CM021107.1, from coordinate 223,305,872 downwards.
ACGATGAATCTCTATCAAATTTACATCTCATCAATAGACAAGGCTCTCTTGCAAGCATTCAACATCTCATCTGTCAAGCCAAGAGGGAGCCACAGACTATTGCTAATGTTAGCTTGTTGCATTATCTTGTCTTGTGTATTTGGTAACATATCTTGTCTTGAATCTATTTATTTGTGATACAAGTTCTCTTGATCTATAGTTTGGTTTGATTTTATCACACTTCTTGTCTATTTTCTCTCTACCTAGCAATGTATGGAGGTGGAAAAACCAAAATAGTGGTTTGTTTGAGGCAAGTCCCAAAGAAACCCCAACACTTTTCCTCGTCCTCCTTGTGTGTAGGTTGTTTATGTGAAGCTTTGTTGGAGGCTTCATAGTGAATCACCTTCCATGAGTTGATATCTTACCTTCTTTTTCATTTCAATTTATTTAGTTTTAATTTATAAAGTATTCTTCTTGTTGTCATTTCCTTTCATTTTAGCTTTCTATCAACTTAGTAAAATAGCCATACTTCAGATATTGGGTAGATAGTACAATATGTGAGTTTTGTTTAAAATTCTAACTCTCTCTTCATATGAGATGCCAGTGCATCCCTGAGAAAACAACATGTCATGCTTTCATTTGAGTCCTCCACTAATGTCATGTGGCCAAGAGCTAGTTAGCTTGTTCTAGAGACCTATGCAATCTGCTCTTTCGATCCTTGAAGTCCTTCATCTTAAAGTATATCACATACTCTCTTTCAAGTACATTTTTTCAATCTCTTTCATCTTGTAACTCTGCCACTTGAGCTTTATACATTGAGGTGACCAAGGGATATTCGCTCCCTTTAGATCTTGTTTGTCTTGGGACTTCAGAGTAGCAAATCCCCTCCACATTTTGGTGAACTTGACGTGAAACAAATTATGTCAAACCTTTTTTTAAAATTTTAATGCTTTCAATAATGCTTTTTCTAAGGAAGATTTTGATATGTTAGATGATACCTTAGATGATTTCTTAGAGGCATATTATCCTATTCATAGATCTCATGAACAAACTTCTTCACCACAAGCATCTACTTCATCTTCACTAGTCGAAGAGTTTGTCAATGTAGTTGTAGTCTTTGTGGCTCCTCAAAGGCCTAAGAGACTCATCACTTATGTGACTTTGGCTATCCCATATCCTACAAGAATTCATTCCATTCATGGGGTCCCGATCACTATTGGCTCACTAGAGCTTTACATGAGATTCTTGAAGGCTACAACTCCCTCTTACAATGAGGTAGCTCATACTACAACACTACAAAGAATCAATAGAATTTGAATCATCCTAATTTTTTACCACTTTCTCAACCAAGTCTTTTTCCAACACATAAACCTATAACTAAATCACCTAGTGATTATAATCTTGTCGAGAAACTTCACATTACTCTTGCCAAGATTTCACTAAGGGATTTTATTTAGTTTGCTCTAGTTTATCAAGGTATGCTCCAAGAAGATTTAGAAAAGATCCTCTTACCTTCTTCTACTAGGCCAATAGATGTTAATGTGTTGATGGCTCATATTCATGCGAATTCACCAAATATAACGTTCTATTTGCAAGAACTCTTGCCTCTAGAAGTATAGAAGAAAGTATATCCTTTAATGATTATAATTAATAGTAATAACATCAATATTAAGCATGCTATCATTAACATTGATTCAACTCTCAATGTATGTAGCATTGGCCTATTACCTAAAATTAAAATTGATTCATCTTCTCTTGCTGCTTCTTTGTACATTCATGGATTCGATAGTGCTGGTTAGTAAACCCTAGGCATGATAATCTTGCCTTTGAGTTTGGGACCCATTATTCTACCCACCTTAGTCTATGTTATGGCAGGACCTTTATCTTACAATATTCTCTTTGGAAGAGCTTGGATTCATGCTTTGGGGGCTATAACTTCTACTTTGCACCATTGTATAAAATTTGTTGCTAATAACAAAGTAATTACAATCAAGGTTGGCCCTAATACTATACACCTTTGTGAAATGATAGTTGTTGATCTGATCTTGGTTTCTTATACTCTTAAAATTTAATATCATCATTATGTTCCAATGCATTGACATCCTCTTTGGTAGTGATTGATTTGAAGGCTACTCCTGAGATCAATGTCCCTAATGAAGATCGTCCTAAAGTGGAGAATCATGTCTATCCCTTCTATTTCTTCTTCTAAATAAAATGCATGTCTTGGTGATGATTGGGGGTCTTTGGAATTTTCCAAGTTTTTTGTCAAAGAGTACAAGGTTGACCCTATGATCCACCTTGATATTCCAATAGTCTCATACACATCTTCCAAGAAAGTCGATTGTCCTCCCGTCGAGGAAAGTGATCATGCTCCTGTTGAGAATGATTGTGCCCTTGGTGAGGAAGATAATTGTGCTTTTGTCAAGGAGGTTGATGTTTGTAGTCCCATTAAAAAGGAAGGTGATTTTGATTGTGTAGAGGAGTATGATCCGCATTACTGGAATTATGTTCTCTATGTAGATTCTCGTCCTTCTCAAGATTTGTAAACATGTTATGGCCTTGGCTTCAAACTTCTCTCTAAGTATGGTTATGGATGTAGGGGTTGTGTGCATAATGAAAAAGGAATTCAAGTTCCTATAGAATGTATACCTCGCAAGGGTAACGTGGGGCTTGGTTTTTCTCATGAACAGTCAAGGCAGAAACCATGGTGGAGTGTCAGCCTGATTTTTTTTTAGCCTCTCAATCTATTCCATCTTGAACTAATTGAAAGAAAAGTGGACTCTAATGGTCTAGATGCCTTCTGTAAACACGAAAAATATACAAGTTGATCCTACACACCTGATCCTGATCTTACTAAAGTCATTTCATCCTGAATCATCTTCTTAGCTTGTCATCATATTTCCTCTCTTAATTAAATAAATGAATTTATCCGATTAAATCATTCTCTTCTATTAATTAAATGAATCATTTTGTTTAATTAATTCTATCATCCCTCTTTTAATTAAATAATTCACTTTATTTAATTAAATCTCTAAAGTCATCTCCTTAAATTAAATAAATTAAACCTTATTTAATTTAATCTAGCATCATTCTCCTTAGTTAAATAAATCAATTTTAGTTAATTAAGTCTAAAAACATTATTCCTCTCATTTTGATTTATTTAAATCCTAAAATCCAAGTCAAAATGGTCAAATCAGCTAATCCCCCTCTTAATAAATCAAATCCTAATTAATGCTAATCCTAATCACTCCAATCCTCTAGATTTTGGAACATGCACAATAAATCAATTTATTTGATTTATTAATTCATCAATTTCCATTCAAAAGAACATCTTTTGTGGAATATTCTTCCAATTCAAAAATCCCTCCAAAAGGGGATGGGTACTTCCAACAAGGCATTTAAAACCTCTTACATGTCCTTTGCATTGAGCCAAGTGAAATTAACTCTATTTCCCTTCCCTCTAAACATGTCATTTCACTAAATTCAAATTTCAATCTCATAGCATTTATCATGCACATTGACCAAAATGTGCTCAGTCCTCCTCCAATCACATGTGGACAAGTGGCCTTCTCTCATTAGTTGGTCTTTTGTCCCACATTCATTCAAATCATTCAATATTCCATTCTTCAAATCTATAAATGAGAGACTCTTCCTCGCATTCATCATCCACAAATTGAGTAAACTTACTATACTCAACTTCATCCTCAAGCATATATACTTTCATCCAATTTATCAAGTTCTTAGCTAGGTTATGCAGGTTTTTCATCATGGAGCTTGATTGAATTTTCATCAAAGTGGATCATTCATCAACATTGAATCATAGGAGTTGGGAAAGGGCCAATTTCTACACATAATTGGAACCAATTCCTCCATGGGATTGAGGATTTGTATGCTTAATTAGGATTTCATTTATCTTCCATGTTTTGCTCTTCATTTTCCTATTTTTGAGTATTGCTAATGAATTTCATGGGGAATCTTGATTATCACTTGCATATGAACCTACTAATGTGTTTGTTTCTTGTGTTTGTGTAGGTCTAGGATTGGGGTTCACACCTTCTCTTCGGAGGAAGCGCTAGAAGAATTCTTAGGTTTCTAATCTCATCTGCCTCTTAAGCACCATAAATGATGATTCTCGTATCGCTTGAACAAACAAGCATACTTTGGAGAATCCATTGTGAGTGTTGATGAGAGGGCTCCCTTATCTAATATGTATGATGACATTCCTATTTCCCATCCTAAAGACTGTAGTACTCTCCTCAAAGGGGATACTAATAATTTTCTCATGGATCCTAAGTCTTTTGAAAAGGTGATTAAGATTGGAAAGTGCATTTCTTTGGAATAATCTAAACAACATTATGATTTTTTATATTCTCATCCTAATATCTTCACTTGGTCATATGAGGACATGCTTGGTATTGATGAGTTTGTAGTGGTCCACAATATCATTATATATCCCAATTCTAATCCTATTAAACAAAAGAGTCATAAGATAAATCCCAAGGTTGCCTTATTAGTTAAGACTGAGAAAAAGAAGCTTTTAAAAGCTAGTTTTATCCATCCTATTGACTATTCACCTTGAATATCGAATATCATTGTTTTTATCAAACCTGATGACCATATTCACATTTGTATTAACTTTCGTGATCTCAAAAAGGCTTCTCTTAAGGATGACTTTATGTTGCCTAATATTGATATGATTGTAGACTCGACCACGGGCCATACCTTGTTTTCTTTCATGGATGGCTTATCAAAATACAATTAGATTTGTATTAACTCAAAAGGTTAGTATAAGACAAGCTTCACTACCCCATTGGGTACCTTTTGTTACGTGGTCATTTTCTTTGGAATAAATAATGTAGGAGCAACTTACCAATGGTTGAGACTTATATTTCATGACACTATTCACAAAAATTTAGAAGATTGCATGGATGATATTTTGGTTAAGTTTACGACTCATCAAGATCATGTTGAAAATATTCATCTTATCTTTGAAAGGCTTCAACTCTATAAGATGAGATTGAATCCTCTTAAGTGTATCTTCAACATCGATGCCAACAAGTTTATAGGATTTATCATCTCCCATAATAGAATTGAAGTCAATACAAATAATATTCATGTAATTGTTAACATGTCTCCTCCTATGAACATCTCTCGACTACATATTTGATAGGGGAAGATTCAAATAATTTGTAGATTTGTGTCTCAATTGGCTGATAGTACCCTTCCCTTGTTCAAGTGTTTGTTGAAGAAAAATGTTCACTTCTATTGGGATGATGAATGCAAAAAACTTTTCAGTCAATCAAGAGTTATTTATACAATCCTCCTATCTTAATGTTGGTTGTGTAAGATAAAACCTTTTTACTTTATATCTCTACATCACCTTATTCTTTAGTAGCTTCACTAGCTCAAAACGATGATGATGGTAAAGAAAGAGTATTCTACTATACTAGTCATATTCTATTTGATTATGAAACTCATTATTCTGCTATGGAGAAAAATAAAATTCTCTTGTTTTCACAATGCAAAAGATACAACATTATCTTCTTCATGATGAACCCATGTCATTGTGAAAAGTGATCTTCTTAAACATCTATTTACTAGAATCGACCTTTGGAAAGATTGAAAAAATGGTTAATGTTTCTCTCTAAGTTCGACATAAATTTTATAACTCAAAAAGAAATTAAAGGTCAAGTTGTTGTTGATCAGTTGGAAAAATCTCCCTCACCCCACTCCTTCCCTAATCTAGATCTATTTCTTGATGAAAAACTTTTTGTAACAAATAATGAACTTGTATGGGAGATGTACTTCAATGGATTAAGATGTCAAGCTACTCCAAGGTAAGTGTATTTTTAGTCTCAACCAAAGGAAAGCCAGTTCCTCTATCTTTTCAATTGGAATTTCATTGCATCAAAAAAATTGTTGAGTATGACTTGCCCTTATTTCTAGGTTGTGTGTCGTGATGGAATTAAACATTAAACATCTCTACATTCATGGTGATTTTTAAATTATTGTATATAAAATTACAAGAATGTATCAGGCTAACTGGAATAAGTTATTCTCAGTATTGGGATTTGGCCTTATCCTTGCTTGATCTTTTCTCTTCTTTTATAATAGAGAGTGTTCCTAGGAGAGAAAATTGACACATAAATGCAATGGCAAGTGCAACCTCCCTTGTGCCTTCATATGATGGCATAGAAGAATACCACTTCATGGTTTACATTCTTTCTCTCTCCCACCATCTCAGATCAACCTGAACCCGATGTTACAGCATGTGCTCACATAGACTCAGGGGAATGGTATTCTCACATTTATAATTATTTTAAGACTGGAAATTTTCATGACTATGTGACTAAAAATGCTCACACTCAAATAAGAAAATTTTCAGTCTAATACATTATACTATATGTTCTTTGTTGTAAATCTTATAACGATCTTCTACTTCGAAGTCTCACTAAGGCGAAAATACCCCTTTCCCTTTAAGAAGCCCATTCAAGCTCTAGGGGTAGACATTTTGGAAATAAATCCTTGGTATGTAAACTAATTCACATGTGATACTTTTGGAAAACAATGGAGCAAGACTCCTTTTCCTTTGTCAAAAAGTGTCTACAATGTCAATAACATAACAACCTTATTCAAGCTCCTACTTAAGAGCTTCAAAATTAGACCTCTCCTTGGCCATTTATGAATTGGGGATTGGATATTATTGGAAAAATACCACCTCCTTATTCTAAAGGATATACCTTCATCATTACTACTACTGATTACTTTATGAAATGGGTTGAAGTTGTTCCACTTTTATCCATGAATGCTAAAGTGATCTGTAGCTTTCTTCTAAAAAATATCATTGGACATTTTATATTGCATTCGACCCTTGTCTTTGATAATGGTACTTCATTCAAGAACAAAGAAGTGAAGCAATTCATAGAAAAAAATCATATTCAACATCATTTTTCTACACCATACTATCCTTAAATCTAATGGCCAAGCTAAAGCATCTAATAAAACTCTTGAGTTTATTCTCTAAAAATCAGTGAATAAACATGGTAAGGATTGACACACTCAATTAATCCATGCCTTGTGGACCTATTGCAAAAGTGTTTGTATGGCTACTGGTACAACCTTGTATAACCTCATGTATGCTGATGAGGCTATCATGTCTTTAGATTTAGAAATTTCATCTTTACGAATTTCTCTTAAAGGGTTAATTGATGATGACATTTATCATGATGATCATTTGTATCAACTTGAGTTGCTCAGTGAGCGTCGGTTGCAAGCCCTCAAAATTCTCCAAGCTTATCAATGATTTGATTCTAAACATTATAATCAAGGTGTTCTTTCTCAAACTTTCAAGGTAGGTGAACTGATTCTCCATGAGAATTAGAGGAATTTAAATGTGTCATTTAATCAAAAGGGGAAATTCAACCCTAATTGGTTAGGCCCTTACATAATCATCTCCATGTATGGTTTTGGTGTCTATGGATTGTTAACTATTAAAAAAAACATGTCAATGTGATGCATCTTCGTCGATACTATGCATAGTGTCTATTGCGGCATACACATGACACTAGTCCTTGGGGATCACAGTTCATTATGCTATGACATTTCTTCATTAAAACATTATCTCTATATTTTTTGGTATGATGTAAACATGTGTATGTAATTAATTTCTAATTAAAAATTATATATATGTGTGTGTGTGTTTTATTATGTTGTATATCTATGTATTGTATTTGATTACATCTTTTTAGGCAATTAGATCATCATTGAATTTAATTAACATACGTCCAATATGTGTTTATTAGATCATGATAGCATCTAATATAAAAATACATTCATAAAGATAAAATCCATCACATAGCCATACATGAAAGTATACATACACATAAAGAACACCGTGATGTCACACATAAATCTCATATATATATATATATATATCAAAATGTCTTGTACATGTACCAAACCACTATATCAAACTGTGGTGAGTGTATATTTGTATGTGTTTTTACATCAAAATAATGCAATACAAAACAATATAATCCATGTACAAAACTTGGTGTGTGCAAAATGGGCCTCTAGCCCCCCAGTGCATGGCTCCTTGAGCCCTCTGGCAGTGGTGGTGGTGGAGGTGGAGGTTGAATTGATGTCATAGATCATGACCAATGTGACTACAATATGGGCATACTCTTATGTAGTCCTTAGACCTCTCCTCGCAACTCAACATCCTCCTCTCGTAATCAAACCTCCCACTCACAGGCCTGCCGCAACTCCTGAAGATGTTGCACCTAGGGATCCATGCCCAACCTCAATGCCTTCGCCTGCCTATTGAGTTCATTGAGCTATCTCTACAAGGCATCAAGTGCTGCTATGGAACTCTCTACCTATTTCCTCACTTGATCTTGATCGACTAGTGTAATGCGAAGCTTCATCAAGCACTGATCTTGCTACTTGGTCATCCTGGTGAGGTCAACAACCCCCTATACAATCTTGATGTGTACCTCCTGATAAGAAGTATTGAGAATCACAACAGGCTCAAAAATATGGGCATTTTGCCCCACTGATGTTGACCTATATTCATCTATGATGCTCCCCTAGATAGGAACGACTAGGTTAGCCTTAGAAATGAACTGCCTGATGAAGGTGATCCACCCCTATGTGTTGACTACAACCACAAAGAAGTAGATACTATCAGTACTAGATCATATAAATTTTTTTTGCATATATATATATATGAGATAAACTAAAATGAATAGTATTGAAAGTAAATAACATGAATCACTCTCGTACCTAGGTTCCCAAGCTGCCAATGTGGATAAAGGGGCTAGAATACTAGGTCCTAGTCCTAATTTTGTTATTTTAGGAGGGATGACTGCTACCGAAGGTGGCACCGATGAGACCGAGACTACACGTGGAGAGGATGACACTCTCTGCCATCATCTCGGCCTCTATTATTTCACTCGCTATTGGCTCACCCTCCTCACTACCACCATCATTATGACCCTCTCCTCTATGCCCCTATGCATCAACATTTCCCATGGGGGCATGTGTCAAGAAAATGAGGGTAGGTTCAATTGTCACCCATTATGCTCTAAAAATATGGGTAACTCCAACATCGTCAATCATAAGGATAGGAGGTTGATCTTCATTATCTGACCCATCGTCGATAAAAGAAATTTCCATAATGGTCAAATGATAATTATCACCTACCTAGGTGGCACTCCTTGCTGACCAAATATATGTAGGAGGAGTCAATGAGATTTTTTGCACCTGTATGAACTGTCAGGTGACCCAATGCCAGTAGTATGATTCTATAATATGGTATGATTTCCCCACTAGGAGATGATTTATGCTATATATGCCACAACTACCGCCTATTTGTGGGCCATATCATACCCCTAAAAGTTCACCATCTCATATCCTTTGACTACAAAGAATCAAACTATAGGCGCCAAAAACTAAGCTCTCCATATCTCCAATCATGCACCAATGGGTACATGTGCGCCATCGATGTACCAGGTGCTACACCTTGGGGAAACCTGACTGGCTGAGTGTATGTGATGTGTGTGAATGTTCACACTTGTAGAGGCGTGCAAGTTGTGAGACTAAAAAAACTCATAATGGATGTAACACCCAAGTCATAATGGATGAGGCCCCATATAGGTGAGACCCTCACCCATCCATCACGACTCAGAGGGCAACTATAATGACCATCACTCTCTTGATGAGTGGTATGGAAAATCGCCCTTGATCAAACCACCACATATAGATGTGGCCGATGGTATCTTTGGGCTCTATCTACCCGAAAAAATACTACTGGCCCTTTAGGGCCTCTTGTTCTACCCTCACCTCATCATAGGCCACCTCCCATCCACAAATGGGTAGTCTAGTGATCTGATACATGTCCTCCATTATAATGGTCATCTCTCTTAATGGTAGGTGGAAGGAGGAGGTATCTTCATCCCAGAGTTCCATGAGCACCATGAGCATTGATGGATGGTAACACATCTCTAGCAGTGTAGGCCCACCATAGGCCCACATGCCCGAATAGATCCTCATCATCTAGATGCATCCTCTCTCTCTAGTCACACATCATAGTGAGAACATGTCCACCGCTATGCTCCTTGATCTCAGGCCACTCTGTTAGTATAAACAAAATTCACATCAGAGGTTCATCCACATCATAAAACCCTCTCTAAAAAAAAATTCTAAGTAAGCCTCTAGGATAGAGGCGTGCTACAAAGATATCTACACAACGTGCTTATGTTCAAGGATGAAGGCTACTCGATGACAACACACAAGGTAGATGCTAGCATAGTCGGAAGCCAGGTCAACATGTTGTCGAGATGATAACATGTCGATCGAACGCCTGCACTAGTCTCGAAATGGAAAAGGAAAAAAATGCACAAACCATGAAGTAGGGTAAGATTCCTCATACCTCATCGACCTGACCTCCCTTGGCTACGATTGAGCAGAGTTGCTCAATCCTCGGGGCTACGTATTCTTCGTTGTGAGGCATTTTGTTGGCTTTCTCTCATAAAATTCAACAAACTCCTCACTGTGAATAGTGAAAATGATCCTTCTATAGTCCCACCCAAGTATATATAGGTCATTTTTGGCCCATTTTCCCTGTGGATGTGGTCCTTCCATCCTTCATTTTTTAACCCCACCTAGGTGGAGGTAAAAACAAAAGGGGGCATATATTCACCTCTTCATCATATTTTTCTTTCAAGTATTTTTTTGCAATCTCTTTCATCTTGTACCTCCATCACTTGATCTTTGTACATTGAGGTGATCGAGGGCTATTTTTATCTAATGATGCCCTTGGGGAAATTTCTCCTTGCTCTTGGTGTCTTACAATGATCATAAATTCTCCACGAGTTTCTCCACAATACCCTAAAGTCTCCATTGATTGAGATATGCTTGCAACATCAACTTCTAGTTTGAGGAACTATGATTTTTTGTCAAAGGTTTCTATATTTTTTCTATACTTTCTAGTGATGTCTTCCAAATAAAAAGTTAATTCAATATTTTTTGTAAGGAATTTTTCCCACTTGATTTTGTTGTGGGAATCAACCTTCAAAATCACTCACAATAACTAATACCAAATGAAATAGTTCTCTTTAATACCAATCTAACCCACAAACTATGATGGCTTATATCATACAATGGTCCTCAACATATCAATCTAAATAAAGAAATTATGAACATTTCTCTTTAGAAAATAATTTAAATTTGAAATTTATAAAAAGTGAGAGAAAACAACTATTACAAAATAAGACATAATGATTTTACCTTGGAGAATCTAAATTATGGGAGAAAGCTCTAGTGAAAGTAAGATAAATCACCTCCTTATCACCAGTACATAAACAACAATATATGACTGAAAAACTACTAAAAATTGCTTATAAATGACTGAAAATGGTCGTGTGACTAGTAGTAGTTTATTGCCAGTCATTTATAATGCAACCGAATTGATTACTAAACCATTTTTAGTCATTTGATTGATCGATTTGGTCATTATTTTAGTTGTTTGATTGATTGATTTGGTCATTAATTTAGTCGTTTGATTGATCGATTCGTTCGTTAATTTAGTCGTTTGATTGATTGAGTTAGTAATTAATTTAGCCATTAATTTGATCGATTTGGTAGTGTGTTTAGTCATTAATTTAGTCACTGATTGTTTTAAATTGGTCACTTATTTAGTCATTTTTTATTCACTGATATATTTAGTCATTTTTTATTCACTGATATATTTAGTCATTTTTTATTCACTGATATATTTAGTCATTGATTGTTGTTAACTAGTCACTTATTTAGTCATTTTTATTCATTGATTTCCATCCATTTGTAGTGTATTTAGTCATTAATTTTAATCATTTTGATCAATTTGGTAGTTTATTTAATTATTTTTGTTCACTGATTTTTGTCAACTAGTAGGTATATTGATACATTGTTTATTAATTGCATAATCATTATATTTAGTCATATTTATTCACCGATTTATGTTAGTTGGTAGTATATTTAGTCAATTGTTACTTTATTTAATTATTTTTGTTCACTAATTTCTACCTATAAGTGTTGGAAATGGGACAATGGTTTAATTGAGGTTTAAACATATAAAAACACAGAAAAACATAATCAATCATTCATTTGCATATAATGAAACGTCTATTAAGAAGGCAAAATACTGAAATTTTATTGAAAAAATATGTTCTTATAGTAGATACACGACAAAAATGTGTCTTTTCTTTGAAAAATGTACTGTTACAAAGTGTGTTTCTTAGTGTTGTGATTCAGAAAACTGAGTTATAATGCCTTTTTTTTGTTTCTACAAGATATTACAATTTTGATGATAATTCTATGTTGTAACTTATTTGCAACTGCACATACATGTATGTTGCACTCTCTGCAACTTTTCCACTTCTCTACACCTCTTTATCTGCTCTATATTTACCTCTTTTTATTGTAGACATGGAGTTGTACAACTTTGCAAAGAGTTCTATTGGTAGGGCCTTTTTCTTTTTGTTCTTCTTTCATATAATTGCTCTACATCATGTGGTTTAATCATCATGCAAAAATTAATATAAGTCAAGTAAAGAATGAAAAAGATATAATTTTTTATCCCAAAGAACATTTTAAGCATGAAGAATGACAAAAAATTGGGCCAGATAACTGAAAACTATTATATTAATTACCTCAACTTTAGGACAACTAAGATGATTGTGCTACACATTCTTGTCGACTTCATCACTATCAATATCGGCAACTTTGTTGAAATCATGAAGGCTTTTTTGTTTTCCTATTGCTTTGATAAAATTTCTCTATATGTGGTTTAACCATCGTGCAAAACAAAATACAAAGAATTCAATAGTCAAGTAAAGAATGCAAGTTATAAATTTATCCAAAAGAACAGTTTCTAGATCACTCCAACGATAAAGAAATTGGGTTGGATTCTCCTAAGTGCATATTTCAATAATCTACATATTAAGAGGCATTTGTATATAGAATTGCCAAAAAAGAAGAAATGAGATCAGTAGAGCCTCTTACCTCATCTCAATCCATGGATTTATGCTCATTCCATGTAGAAACTACAGGGTTAACAGAGACAACCAACTACAAAACTTATCGAGTGAGACTAAATATGCAACTCATTACCTTTTGGTACCCTAGTTCATTTAAGTTGACATGATCTACAAAGGCTTATACAAGGCATTGAACATATGGCTATGAAATCTCTGTTGACGAACTAGATTTCCACTTCATCCTACTCTTAGATTTACTAGGATCTAGTGATGCCATATAATTAACAATATATTTTGTACCTGCTTCTCTATTACTGTTTTCTACCTAAAATACAATGTCAATTTCAACATATAGTCAATTCAATAAAAATTTAAAATAAATAACACAATATAAATTGAACCAAAAATCCATACACTTACTACAAATTTGTCCATTTTGGTGTGCAACCCGTCTTAGCCAAATGTATATCCAACCCTCACATTATCTATTTCTCTCTTGCCTCTATTACTCTTTGCTAAATACTCTTTGGAATGCATACTTTCTCTCAATGCCTCCCATTGTTTGGGAGATACATTGGAGTCTAAACTCTATTTTCCCTCCATGATTGTTTTTCAACATTTATATCTATAATTGTTCATCAAAATTCTCATCTTTTGCTTGTAATATTTTCTAGAGATTTGTCCACCAGTAGTCTCAAAAGAATTTTCAACTTTTTATATAAAATTTTCCACAACTCATGGATCTTGCTATGCAAAACTTGATTTTTAAATATCCAAATGGGCCCTACATCTTACACCCAACTAGGTGGCCCACTTTGTAGCATTTGGCCCAATGGGCTCACCATCTCTCGATACCTCAAGCAAGAATGGCTTCCTTCTAATTTTATTTTTTTTACATTTCTCTCTATAGATCTGTATAAATCTTTACTCAATCTTTGTCTTTTGACAAAAGAATCCACAAAAATTACCACTACCAGTATTTCTATTTGATCCACTATTTCCATCAAAAGTTCTAGATGCAACATGGGCACTCTGAGGCACAACAAATGCAACTATTGGTCTCTCTTCATGAATTTCATTAACCAGAACTTCATGCTCCTTGGCCACATCACGTGTGACATGAGTAGGTAGATCAGTATCGGTCTCCACATATTTCACTTCAAACACATCCTTTAATGTTGAATAAATATTTTGTAGACTTGTTGTTCCTTTGCTCTGATATTGTTCAATAATCTCTCTTAACCTTTATGCTAAGAAATCATCACAATGTTGCACATCATCATGTGCTATATCAAGTTGCACATCACCATGTGCTATATTAGGTTGCACATCACCATGTGCTATATTAGGTTGCACATCACCACAACTATTGTTTTCACCAACTGTATTTGTTGAATCACAAAACCTCCAACTTCTATGAGATGGTGGCACTATATCTTTTCTTTCCTTTTATTTTTCTCTGCATTTTCATTGCACACTTTTTTTGCCTATAAAACAAAAAAATATCATATTATGTCTTATATACATAAATCTATCTCCTATAAAATTTTATTAAACACTATTAAACAAATAATATACTACTTAGTGGATTAAAACTTGCCTACTTGTTAAACCAAGACGCAATAAATATTCATTATTCTTGGCCACTTTTTTACTATGCACACGCTCATATTTCGTCACTAAAATTTTAGCATTATGATCACTATCATCTAATTTGCACCTTACAAGACCCTTCTCTTCATTTCTTGAATTCCAAATAAACAATAATGTATAAATCAGTAACTTGAATCAATAAAACTTTATTGAGTTCATAGGTTGATAATTGCTGACTTTCCAATCTATTGATAACTGCAAATGGAAACTTAAAATATAATTTAGTTTATAGATTAAAAAGAATTTACAATCAAAAACCAAGAAGATGTTTACAATTACAGGTATTAGAAAAAAATCCTTAGGAATATATTCACAAGAAAAGAACTCATAGAAACATAACACAAGCATGATGAAGAAAAAAAATAGTCTAGTTCATCATGAGGTGTGTTAGAACCTTAAAAAAAATTGTACTTCCATCATCATAATTAACCTTGAGCTCCATGACCTAAGCCTTGACCCTTACATTCCTTTTTATTTTTGATTGAGCATCCCCACTGTAAACAAACATATAATGGCTTGATGAATTTATGTGGGTTTTGGTCTTCACAGTAATGGTTTGATGAATTGACACACGAATTGCTGCTGCCAAGTGTAGAGGAAGGTTGGACGTCAGTGAATTTGGTGAGTATATCAAAACCTTGGCTCTTGAATTCCTCAATAGGTCTATTGTCTAAATTATTTATTTATATTTTATAGGGACCATTTGAAATACACATTAGCAGAACATTTCCCTCACACAAGCGACAGGAAACTAAACTTACTAAGAAATAGGGCAAGGAAATAATTCCATCGAACAAACCAGAAAAGCCAGGGTTTAATTTCCCTCAAAGGAGTCGACTTCCTTTTTGTTTAGCCCGATTACTACCTATCTGAAAACCTCACATCTACTCTTTCCTACCTCGACTCCAGCACACTCTGCCTCTGCAAAAAAGAAACCATCGAGTGTTGGTGGAATAACATATGTTAATACAAAGTATATTATCTTCTAGGATGAATTGCTATATGGAAATTGGAGTACAAGAACCATCGAACTTCCTTTTACTAGTACATCCCGACATCTTCAAATTAATATTTATTCTTTCATTTCTTTAGTAATTTTCATTCCTTGTTTACAATCTTTATTGAATATCAAATTCTACCATCATTCAAATCCTCCATTTGTAGTGTTGTTCTATTCAAATGATAAATTCGATAGAAGACATTTGATAGTTATGTGTTCTAGGATGAATTGCTATATGAGAATTGGAGTAGAAGAAAAAATTGAAAATTTTCATGGAATTATTTTGATTTTAGTATTTAATATTAAATATCTTCTCTAGCATTTACACTAATTTCCTTCAATTTATATCAAAGTTGAAACCATTGGGTAGAAACCCAACATTATTGATAATTATCATGAATAGAGTTGCCTTTCTAATATTCATAAGAAATTGATTAGTATTCCTTAAACACATGCAATTTCAAATTCGTAATAACAACTACTATCTAAGAGAGTTGCATAATTGAACTCAATATACGATTTATAAACAACCCATAACAGTTACAACATCTAATCTACACAAGTGTTCTATAAGTTCCTATAACTTAAATTCAATTAGAAGTGTCCATTAATATTCCTCATTATTCTTCTCCAACACTAACTATAACTAGATTGCTAGAAATCCTCACAATCTTTATAGAAATAAACTTTACATCTACCATATATACTTTTATGTAGAATTTTAAACCTTTCATTAATATTCTTCACTATTCTTCTCCAACACTAACCATAACTACATCTCAAAACTCCTCCACCATCTGCTTTATATAGAATTTTAAACCTTTCAATTATTCTACTTTGAATTTATAATGAGATCGCATTCCTTTCAAGCATGCTGACAAAAATTTCAAAATGCCTTATATTTTCAAACTCTCATCTGAAAATCTGCACAATAATTAACTTCTTCCTTGCACAACATTTATTTTACTAATTCATTTATTTTGATTATACAAACACCCCACTGTTGTTGGAAATGCTAGGTGCGGTCTGGTTTATTTCTAATCTTTTATATGCTTTAGCATATATATATCACATTCTTCTTAACCTTTGTTTCTTTGAATTATATCATTTTAAACCCCTATGTTTGACGTCCCTTACCCCCTGCAAAACATGTATATATTGAAATTATTCATATTAAAACATTTAGAAATACCCAATAGGTGGGGAAGTGGTGCAGGAGCACCTTGCTCATTAAATGCCTTCAATAGGCAAATTTGCAAAAAATGAATTTTCAAATGTAAACAATGAGAAAATGGTCATATGTGATATATTTGAAGTCTTAAATTGGTCATAGGGTGAATAAAGAAATGATATTGCAAAAGTTGTCTTTTATGACAAAAGTTGCCAATTATGTAAAAAAAATGCAAAAGTGCACAAAATCAGGAATACCAAAGGTCATGAAACAGTTTAGGTAGTTTCATTCGATGGAGGAAGTTGGGAAGCCTTTAAAAAGGCATTGTAACTCGTTACCAAGATAGTGCGAGATTGTTTAGGCATGTATTGAATAGGAGGAAGTGAAAGTTCATGAATAAAGTTTGCCTTTTTCTCAGAAATTACTGAAAACAGTTGTTTCAGACCTTTGTACGGATTTGTACGGGAGGGGAAGAATGATTGAGTGACTTTAAATGATTGAAAAATCAACCCCCCTCCTTTTCCTTTTTGTTTCATGTATTTTTGTGCAGTTTTGAATTAGTTACTGTAATTTTTCTAAAAACAGTCAATACCCCTGTTTAGGGTAAACAGTGACAGAAGAACTTGCATTTCTTTTAATCTACACGGTGGAAATTCATGATCTTTGGGGTAATTCCTCCATTTTCTATGTACTTTCATTCTCTACAAGTTTTAGATCAGAAGGTTAAGAGTAAAGAGAGTGAGATTGAAATTTCAGACTGTAAAATTGTGTGTCAGTCTGCTAAAACAGTGTTCAAGAAGCCTAAGATCTAGGGTTTATAGAAATAGTCATGGGAATGAACATTTGATGGATTATTAAGCTTTACTAGACTTAACCTGATGTGTTCCAAGTGGTGGCTAGGGAAAATCAAGTCTGGAGATAGTAATTTCAATAATCCCTATCTGTGTTAAAGGCCTAATTAGGCCTAACTTGCAACGAGGACAATCTATTTTATTGTTACTTTTTCCAAAGCAAGCACATCTGATATTGTAGTATGTTTGAATAGACCAAAATGGGTCCCTAAATCTGTATTATGACAGGGGTGATTCATTGTGGATTAAATGGAATACCCGTCCTAGACATGTTGCTATGCTACTCGGAATGTTGGTCTTGAATGCAAAGAACTGGAATTCTGATAAAACAGTGATGTGGGTGATTAGAGTTGCCTTGAATCTGTCAAAATAAAGGTGTTAAAGATGTCTCAATGCCTGTATAGAGTTTAGAAAGCATAATATGGTGTTTTGGTGCTTGGCCAACATGGAACCATGGGGGAAAATAGTGTTTTGAGGGCATGAAAATGAAGTTCTGATAAGACAGAGTTATAGATGGTTGGTTTCTGTCAGATAATGATGTTGATTGGTGTACAAATGTCTGGTAAAAGTCTGAAACAAGGTGTGTTGGTTTGTTGTCATTTGCCTTGAGAAGTGAGTTGGTGAAATGGATGTTTGGTAGCCTTGTGAGGGGCAAGTAAATTTGATGGATTTTGATGAAAAGATTAGTGAATGAAAGATGCTTGTTTAATTTGATCTTCTCCAATTGTGTTTGGGTCTGAAGTACCCTGTTGAATAGATGTTTTTTGGTAGATGCCCTTGCATCAGGAAGATGGTAGGCGTATATTTTATTTGAAGACTTCTGTCAACAATCCACTTGCCTTGTTGAATTAATGATGATTATGATCTGGTGCAGACGGACAGTTCCTCAGTGTATTGTTAAGGCCGAATTCAATGCCCAACTCCCTTGTAGACATTCTTAGTTTTTTGATGCATGTCTACTCTTCCTGTCTATTAACATTTGTTTGGACCAAATTTCTCTCTTCATATACTCCCCTTTAGTCGTTCTGTTATGGTGGAGATTACTGTCAATACATCTAGGTTACTTGGACTTCCCCTTTGAATTTTTTCAGCCTCAAACTAACTTTCTATGTTGAGCATTTCTTACAAGATGTTAACGAGGCCATTGAACTGCCCACCTGCCTTCAACATCATTGGTTTTATGGTTTGAAGACTCCCCGTGGCTAGCTGCAGGTGCACTCCCATTAACTTTGTGTTGAGACAGAGCATTATATTTTGTTTTTACAAAGTGAAGATTTTGCTGCCTTTGTTCTCTTAAGGACGTGGAGTTTGAGGAGTATTTTATTTATATTTGTCTAGTCTACAACAAAATTTGTGGGAGGTATTATTGGTTTATACCTATGTTGTCAGGTTTGCCTATCTTGACTCCCTTTCTTTTGGCTTTGAAAAATAAAATTTAAAAAGAATAAAAAAGGGCATAGGGCAGCCCACAAGTCCCCCATGGCCCCAGTCAAATTCAAAAACCTCCTTGTAACACCCAGCCTTTTGCAATTCACAATTATCCCAATTAATTTACAATTTACATTTTGCACTTGCAACTGTTGACAGTTTCATTATTTTATATCTATAATCTTCCTTACATGCTAGTTGGACATTTTGTCATTTTGTAGTGTTCGGGCCTTTTTTTCCCAATGAAAACAATGAAATTTTCATTTTTTATTTTTTTTATACTTGAATCTTGAATTTGATGCATTATTGAATGTCTAAACTTGAATGTTGATGTCATGTGGATTTAATTTGTCAAAATCCGAATTTTCATACATAGAATTCGATATTGCTTTTCCCTGCTCTCCCAAAAAACTGTTCTCAGAATAATGTCTCTGAAATGTGTCCTTCCATCCCTATCCCAGAAATGACTTGATACATAGTTAAATATTTTAACGGAAAAATCTATATAAGAGGATAATTTCCCAATACCATGCCATTGAGTAATGGAAAAAACTAATGCAACTTTTGCAGTAGCATATGAAAAATGAGAGTTATCTATTAATGGGCATCAGTTAGACAGAATCCAAACATACTTCTATTTTCAGTCAGTTTTGTATGGTATGCTTAAACTTATATTTAGCTTGGAGCCAAAATAATTTGGAAGTTGTTAGTGTATTAAATTGGACGTATTCTCAGGTTTATTCTCACGTTCCCCCATCAAGATATGGAGGGATGGGGACAAAATGTCCCTTCCCTATCCCCAATTTTAAATTTTTTGGGGAATGCGCCAGGATCTCTGACCAAAGTGGGATGCTTCTAGGGATGTCGTCCTTCTGCAGGGACTTTGTAGAGATGGCCTGTTGTCCCCCAATGTTATTGTGACACCCTCAATCTTGTCAAACTCAGATCCTTCAAAAATACTTAAAATAATAAGATCAAATAACTATAAAGTGGGGGGACTACAAGGTCTCTGAAACTAAAAAAAATGTTATTTCATGCTCAAAAACCTAAGCTTGATTCATTTATGTGTTTTCATCAATTCTTATTTGCATTGTTACAATTTTATCTTTGCAAGCAAGTGCTGAGATAAACAAGTTTGCAGGTACGAAAGCTATATTTTGTTACTGTCTGAAATTGCCAAATTTCCTGAACATTTGAAAGTCCTTACTACTACATGAGTCATCTGTACTTGCTTATCAGTCTGCACTATTGAGGAGAGCAAAAGATACAGAGGTAGATACAGCTGAGCTGAGTCATACAAAATTGTGAGTGCAACAACAAATTTTCAAGTGCTATAGTTGTATCAGATCATCGTCCTGCTGTTGGATCTCTACCTACTGGGCAAATAAAGATGCCTGTAAGACTTGTAATGTTGTTAGGAACATGATGTTTATTTCATTCTGTTTTGAGAAAATATTGTCATTTAACACTCTTGTTGTGCTTTCTTTTCTGTAATTGTCTATAATATCATATCTGTAAATGCTGCAGGAAGTTTGCAAAGTCGAACAAGGACCACGCCAGGCTAATGGAGCTCTTCCCAAGCAAGATGCAAAAACTGCACCACATCACCTTTTGAGTCCACTTGCTATTGAAGGTCCTCCTGCTCCAGTTGTCTCGACCCCTTCAAACTCATTGTTGTCTTTAGAAGGTCCTCCTGAAGATTCGGATCCTTTAGCCCTGGCAATTCTTGGGGAACAACCGAGTTCAATATAGGTAAATATTATGGAAATGTTGTGCACTGATAAACATGTAGATGATGAATCAATCTAAATTTTCTGCTTTGGGATGTCTCCCTTTGCTTGGCTGTTTATTAAGACAATGGCTAGGTGACATTTGATGTCCATTTTTTCATCCTAGTCTCTTGTGGGAAGGAGATGTGACCCCGCTCTCTGAGAAAAGTTTTCGAGGCAAATTAATTTAAAATGAAGAAACCTTTCAAGTCTTTCATATGGATATATGGAACTGGTATGTTTATTATCTTTCTTTTGTACACTTTCAAACATTATGTTTTCTTAAAGCTTGAAAATGTGAATAATGCAGTCAATTGGGAATGTCGCTGAGCGTTTTCAAGCATTATGCCTTAAAGATAGTGGAGTTCTCTATGAAGATCCTTTTATTCAGGTATGTCTTTTGATACTTGCTCCTCTGTTTATAGTCCAGATGCTTCAGTATGCAATATACATGTCGCACCATGCGACTTATCTGCTGACATGCAAGTTTGAACTGATCTAATATGGGAGATCCTGTTAAGCTTATTTAGAAAGTCTATAGTTTGTCATTCTTGGCATGCTGTTAAAATTGGAACTTAATGGTTAAACAGTTTCTGAAACCTCTTGAATCACCACTTTTGTTTTAATAATTTCTCATCCACATGCATCTTTTCTTGTTAGTTTGAGTTGATCTATCTAGAAACTAAGGAATAAAGAACAATTGCTTGGAAACCCTACTATTTTACATTATTTTGTTAATTTTATTTTATAATTTGTGCAGGGTATCCTAATTTAGCAAACCTTAATTTTAAAATCAGCAAACCCAAACTTTCAAGAAAAGAATTGGGAGCTTTGGGTTTTGCCCTTACAGATTTGGTTTCGTGTATACCACAGATATAAAAACTTCATTACGCTAGAATAAAAAAGTCTGGCATAGTCTTATACTTTCGATACCCTACTACATCCAACCAATATATTAAATGAAACTTGGCACTATTCTAAGCACTATCCTCTTATCTAAGTATAGTCATACCAACTTTTTACTCTCGAATTCTTAAAGCGTTTGCAAAGCCTTTTCTCCACGACCCTGCAGTTTGAATTCTTCCACAATGCTTCAACTATAGGCTTCATTACTTATATTCAAGCTCTAACTTTATCATTGAATATCAATGCAATAACTCATTACAACCAACACACCCATTGGCCAAAATTGTTGAAACTGAAAATTCTTTAAGCATTGGGTTGTATACATCCATTTTCCTCGATCCCCATCATATCTCATAATCCAATGGACGCATCATACCTAGTTAATCATCATGTCTCCAAAACTCATTGCCCTACAAGATCAAGATCCACTCTCAGATCATCACATTTCATGTTAGACTCGATTTGAATAATGAGAAGAGTGGTAGAGGTGTATTGGGCATAAAAGCAAGCGAGAAGGATAAGGATAGTTATTCTATTAAGAAAGGATATCCTTATAGAAACTATGCAGTGTCCCTGGACAATCCACCTACTTATATAGTTATTTAACAAAGGGTCCCAGATAAAATCATCAAAATCAACCAAAAGGAGGACAACAAAGGTTGTGGAAGTTGACGTTACACCTACCAATTGCACTTGCGTGTCATGAAAGATAATAGAGATGGAGGAATGCATAACTAATGAGAGCAGGTTCAAGACCCACTACTTGCCATTTTTAGCAATTCAGGCCTACCTTCATCAAGCATATTTTGTTGTTATAGAAAGTCAATGGTATGCATGTTATCTCTTACATTTACAGAGATATGGGCTTTCATGTTGCTCTTCTTACACCCTTTTGAGTTTTCAAATGGAAAAAAGATAAAAAAGTATTCTTATTTTTAAAAATTTCAATTTGTTCTCATTATTTCATTATTTATTTCATATTACCTCGTAAGGATTGTTTGACCTTCTGCCATTAAATTCCTTGCTTGTTTGACCTATTTCTCATCTGTAAGTCATTTTTTTTTTGTGTTTATCCATGAGGTTGACAAACTGGTTCTCTTGGTGACAACTGGGGAATTTGAATTGGAGTATTTGAGGTTATAAAGTTTTTTAATGTCTTAAGGTATTCTCCCACTTCTTAGGTATACTGAATTATTTAAAGGTATGTCAAAGCTATGGATGTTGAAACTTGGAGATATATACTCTTTACTCAAAATACAAATGATATCTATGAGATGTGCTAAGTATAGATTTACAAACTAGTAATTTTTAGTTAAAATAGACTCTAGAGCAACAGTAAGACTAAGGTATAGATTTACTCACCTCTTTTCGACCCCAACTTGAGAAAATGTAAGACTAAGGTTAAGGTAAGGCGGGTTGGGCATTGAGTTAGACATTGGGTTGGATTGCGGGGTACCCTTGAGTCAGCAAAAAAAAGAAGAGAGAGAAGTCCATAACTTTTTATTATCTTTGAAAGGGGTTTGGATTAGAATATTTTGATTAATTAGAGGTTGATTTGCATAAACAATTCTAGGGGGACTAGTCTTGCCCCAGCGTGACACCAATTCCCGACCCCAACTTGGCAAAATGTAAGACCAAGGTAAGGCGGGTAGGGTGTTGGGTTGGGTCGTAGGAATACCCCTGAGTCAATAAAAAATAGAGAAAGAGTTCATACATTTTTACCATCTTGCATACATCACCAAGGGATTAGTCTTGTCCTGTCCCAATGTGACACCCCTTCTCGACCCCAACTTGGCAAAATGTAAGACCATGGTAAGACGTATTGGGTGTTGGGTTGGGTCGTAGAATACCTTTGAGTCAACACAAAATAGAGAAATAGAATTTCATACATTTTTATTGTTTTTGACTGTTGCATACATTCCCAAGGGATTAGTTTTGTCCTGACGTGACACTCCTTCTCGACCCCAACTTGGCAAAATGTAAGACCAAGGTAAGGCGAGATGGGTGCAGGGTTGGGTCGGAAGGATACCCTTGAGTCAATAAAAAATAGAGAAAAATAAGTTCATACTTTTCTATCGTTTTTGACTGATGCATACATCTTCAAAGGATTAGTCTCGGCCCAGTGTGACACCCCTTGTCAACCCCAACTTAGCAAAATGTAAGACCAAGGTAAGGTGGGTTGGGCATTGGATTGAGTCGTAGGATACCCCTGAATCAATAAAAAGAAGAAAGAGAAGTTCATACCCTTTTATCATCTTTGGAAGGGGTTTGGATTGAAATATTTTGCTTAATTGAAGGCCAATTTGTAAAAAATCATAATGGTATTTTAGTGTCCCTGTTGATTGGTACACCAATAATTCATTCGTATTAAATAACATATCATACTTCTCCTCTACTTTTTGGATCAAAGGTTCTTTAGAAGAATTTCTATTTTGACCCAACTCACCCCTTTTCAACCCCAACTTGGCAATTTAAACAAAAAAACTATTTTTTATTCACGTGTAAAAAGGAAGAGACAATAGTTCAATCAAAAAGGATAACTCTTGGTCGAGCAAATAGGAATACAAAACATCTTCCACATTTTTCAAAGGTGACTTGCTTTCATTTATGTTGCTCAATGATGTATCTCCTTTTCTTGGTTGCTAGAAATATATTATGGTATGTAGAAAAAATTGGAGTGTTTTGATTTCTAAAAATTAATGTCTTTCTTATCGACATGATTATAAAAGTAGATATAACAAGTTGCCACTTTATTAAAACTATCACATGTATCAAAAAACTTAATTCATAACAACTAATTTATAAGGTTCACAACTAGTCAAGGATGACTAAATCTTGGTGCAAGAGGGTTTAGAATTTCAATTTTTTTATATGTTCAAATAATCAAATAATTTATTATCATAGTGAAAATACCCATATAAATTACACTTTATCCTTATTATTTGATTACTAGCATTTTCTATCTAAGATTGCAAGTAAGTTCAAGTGCATGCTCATTTACAACTAATTATCAGTCAACAATATGAGATGTATTAAATTAAGAACTTGATAGAGTTAAAAATTAGTCATGTATTAATGATCCATTCAGAGTATGCAAGTAAGTTCAAGTGCATGCTCATTTACAAACACTACAAAAAAATTAATTTGGGATGATGAAAAGAAAAGGGGGAAAAGTTTTGGTCAATCATGCAAGCAAAATAGTGAGGAATTGATGACACAAGTTAAAGTTATTATCATGTCAAGACCTCAAATCTATCTAATCTAGCCACTCTTAATTGTTTTCCTTCTTCCTTTTGTGGGTTTCATAATCTTGATTGGTTTGCATGGTTTGTTATAATAAATGTTAAAACCATGGGAAAAACACCGCGATAGTACCATATTTTGGTTGCAAGTTTAGTTTCTTATATTAATTATGAAATGGTTGTTTTTGAATGTCGTGCTCTTATAATCTAAGTTGTGTTAGGAATGTAAAATAATAAAAAACTAGCTTACACAAAATAGTTGTATTGTTGTTATCATTTGCATCAACTTAACATTTTTACTTGACTAAGGATACTTCGTGATTCTCAACTTATATCATGATTAGTATAGAGTAATCTAATTGAGGATTTTTGTAATATAATTTAAAGCTATGTAGTAGTAAATTGTTGATATATAGTTGATTATCTTGATACCAACATGATGTTAATAGATATTAATGTTTCATGACTCAGTTGACTTCTATTATCCTTACCATGATTTCCAATTGATTAAGTATTCATAATCATGCATAGATATCAAATTATTGTTGTTATCTCAAATGTTGTATTTTGTGATGGTTTTTAACTAGATCTAGACCCAGTAGTACATAGTTTTATAGATACAAGATTTATATCATATTTAGATGAAATTATAACATTTAATTAAATGTTTGAATTATTAATTCTTAAGGCAAGGTAACCTAATATCGTCATTTTAATGTTAGTTATTAACATTGGTGATCATGTGATATCTATTTTTACGATCTTGGGTGTTGTTGATAAAGAATCATTTCCCACTCTATGCTTATTTTTTTGAATATCTATTAAAGCTATCAATTTGGTACTCAATTAGATTGAAACAAATATTCATTGTATTGATTATAAATTTATATTATAACATTTAATTATTAGCCTATATTAGAAGTCTCTAGTATCTTAGATATCATGTTGACTATTATAACCACTCTTACCATTATATGTTGACTATTATTACAATCTTGGCCATCCTATTTGTTAGTCCATGAATTGTTTGATATTCGTAAGAATGATATCATATTTAGATGAAATTGTAATATTTAATTAAATGTTTTAATTATTAATTCTTAAGGCAAGGTAACCTAATATGGTCATTTTAATGTTAGTTATTAACATTGGTGATCGTGTGATATCTATTTTTATGAGCTTGGGTGTTGTTGATAAAGAGTCCTTTCCCACTCTATGCTTATTTTTTTGAATATATGTTAAAGCTATCAATTTGGTACTCAATTAGATTAAAACATTTAATTATTAACCTATACTAAAAGTCTCTGGTATCTTTACATTGTTTCATAAGGCTTGGCATTGATAAGTGTTTGGTAATGTCTTAAGAGGCCACTTAGACCCGAGTCAATAGTTTGGTGCATTTGTGAAAGGTTTATACAAGCTTGGTTATGACTGTCCTAAGGGGACTGTTTAGACAATCATAAGGAATGTATTGGAGTTCAATCAAGTTAGGGTCTATGAGTGAAATTAGTCATTGAGTACTTGGTAGAAATCACTTTTGGCATGTTGGAAGAGGTCTCCAAGTTTGTGTTGTGGATTGAATACTCTATAATGCTTGTCTCAATACATAGAGATCATATTTTCTTAGCTATGCAATACAACGGTTGTAGGTCTCTTTAATGGTTGCTTTGTGTGTCATCACATTTAAGTTGCTTATAACCCTTAAAGTCATTAGGCAGGTTTGTCACTGTCTCTACACTATCTCAAGGTGCATTGAATCAAAGTCTTAAGTGAATCCTTTTTTAGGATCCATGAAGGTGTACTTAGGAGCAGCTATGAAGAACATGTAGGAACAATTTATCTTTTGGGTCTGTTTTTGTGAAGAATGTCCTTCCTTTGCATCAAATTGGTATTAGAGAAAGGAAAATCAATAAGAGGTGATAAATAAGTTCATTTGAAGTCAAGCCAAGATGGCACTTAAGTTGAATGTGGAAAGAATAATCAGATAGGTGGAAGATGCTACTGCCCCATAATTGAGAGCCATAAAGGACAACCTTGATGCAAGACTCACATCAGTTGAGACCAACCAGAGAAGAGGAGTGGTCATAGGGGATTTGAGTGACCAAAAAGGAGAAGAAGAAGTGGGAGGAGAAGAAGAACAAGAAGTAGAAAAAGATGTTGAAGAGAAGAGGTTGGAGAGATTGCTAAAGGTAGTTAAGAATGATGGTTCCAAAGTGAAAGTAGAACTTCCAGTGTATTCAGGAAGTTTGAATGGAGAACTACTAGATTGGATATGAGACTTAGATAAATATTTTGGGTTTGAAGAGATACCTGAGGGGTAGTAAGTGAAATTGGCAAGAACAAAACTAAGAGGACATGCATCCCTATGGTGTGGTTATGTACAAGAAGAGAGGAAGAAGAAAGGAAAGACAAAAGTTACATCTTGGGACTTAATGGTTGCAAAATTGAAAGGTAAATTCTTACCTAGTGATTAGGCTACTCAGCTATATAGAAGGTTGCAAAATTTGAAGCAAAAAGACATGGAAGACCTACACAAAAGAGTTATATAGACTAAGTTTTAGGTCAAGCCACATGGAAGAAGATGTTGACAAAGTTGTAAGGTATTTGAATGGGCCAAAGTATAGCCTACAATATAAACTCAGTCTCACAAGCCAAAGAACTATTGAAGAGTGTTATTAGTTGGCCATAAAGGCTAAAGACAAGTTGAAAAGGAGACAAGAAAAGAAAAGTAGAGAGAGGTAGGGGAAGGACAAATTTTAGAGGAAGAGGGACTTTTGCTAGTAGAGGATAGTCCCAAAGGTCTCAAGGAGAGACCAGTAACTCATAAGAATAAACATCAGATTCAAGGGGAAAGACCAAATCTAGAGGTAGATTTAGCAATAGAGGAGGCTCAACTGGATTCACTAGAAAGTGTTACAAATGCAATAAATTTGTAGGCCACCAAGCATGGCAATGCACTGAGGAGCAACCATCTACTTCTTTTAAAAGTGAGAAGAGAAATCAGATTACACAAGGTGGAAATGATGTTGAAAGTGTCAATCCACCATCATAGAATGTAGAACCAGAAGTAGGCGAGTCCTTGTTGATGAGAAGGACCTTGATTAAAGTGCCCATGGAGAAAGAACCACCTCAAAGAAAGTCACTCTTTAGGACTACATGCAAGAGACAAGGTAAATGTTGTAGAGTTGTTGATTCTAGAAGTATTGATAATTCGGTTTTAGTTGATATGGTAGAGAAGTTAAATTTACAAAGGTTGCCTCATCCCACTCCATACAAATTTTCTTGGTTAAACAAAGGACACCAAGTGTTAGTGAATGAACAAACTTTGGTAGAATTCCATATAGGGGGTTATAAAGACAAGGTCTTGTGTGACATCATTCCTATGGATGTTTGTCATTTGCTTCTTGGTAGACCATGGTAGCATGATAGAAACGCCAAGCATGATGGTAGAAAAAATACATATGTTATTGAGAAAGATGAAGTCTCATACATTCTAACACCATTGAAAGATGAAGATAAAACACCGGAAGTAGAATCCAATGTGATGTTGGTAGGAGAAAAGGAATTCATAAAGTCTGTAGAAGAGGAGAAAATTGGTTTTGCCATCATAGTCAAGCCTAAGTTTGTTATGACAACAACAAAGAAAGAAGAGTTGCCTTTTGAAATTCAAAACTTGCTAAAGAGGTATGATGATATAGTAGTGGATGAACTCCCAAGCACCTTGCCTCCTATGAGAGATATTAGTCACCACATTGATTTCATATAAGGGGATAGCTTGCCTAATAAAGCAACATATAAGATGATCCCACAATAGAATGAAGAGATTAGGAGACAAGTCCAAGAATTGCTTGATAAGGGGCTAATCAAAGAGATCCTTAGTCCTTGTTCGATTCCCACTGTCTTAGCACCAAAGAAGGGAGGTGAATGGAGGATGTGCATTGATTTTAGGGCCATTAATAAGATTATAATCAAATATAGATTCCCCATTCCACACATGAAAGACTTGATGGACTGTCTAGGTAGAGTATGCTACTTTTCCAAAATAGACCTCAAGAGTGGGAATGTGTTGGAATCAAGGAACACTGAGAGCGGGGGTGAATCAGTGTTCTGTAATATTTAACTTTACTGATCTGATTCTTCAAGCACTTAAAGCATTCAATCAAAAGAAATATGCATGAACATAAAGTAAACAACCACAACACCATAACACAAGAATTTTTACGTGGAAACCCTGTTAGGGGAAAAACCATAGTGGATGGTCAATCCACAATATGATTTGAGTATACTCAAAAGAAAGGTTACAATAGGGTGCATTCAAGCACACTGCCTAAAGCTAATTGCTCAAAGAAGAAAGGCTCATTGCCTTAAAAAGATAATCAAATTAAATCCATCTAAGAAAATGAACTGAGGTGATAACATCTACCGATGCTTGATTACAATTCCGGTTAGGCTCAATAGTCGATCTTATGTCCTTCTGACTAGTTCTATAGTTTTGCTCTGCTTTGCTCAAACTCGGATCACAAAATCTTTAATGCACAAGTGAAACTATGCAAGATTGCTCTTTTGCTCTTCCGATATTCACAATTTGCATCAACACACTTCACATCCATCTCAAAATGATATATTTGAACTCTTATATATATCCACGATTAAGAATTTAATTACTAATTGTCAACTCAAACAAAAGTAAACTCAATCCATCTTTAATTACATATTCAAATTGTCGGCTCAATCCATCTTTAATTCTTGATGTGCATCACCCAAAGTCGGCTCCAACATAGTAAGGATCTAAATGAACATTGTCAAAGTCAAAAATACTTAAACAAATACTTCCCAAACATCCGTGACATATTATATCAATTGGGCAACCTTCATGCACTGATGAGTAAGAAATTAACTAACTAGATCTTCAAATTCACATATGGATCGATACGAGCCAATTCACATATGTGTCTCTACAAATTCCAAGTTCGTTGGATCACTAACTATCATAACATCTCCACCTTCCTTTAGTGCACTTGACATTATCTCAATCTTCAAACCAATTAGGCCTCTAAGTTCACATGCTTTCTCTACAATTTTGTCATTTTCATGGTTCAAGCTCCTTATCTTGTCAAGCAGAGATATTACTTGACCTTCTTGCTTTGCAACACCACCAGCTAAAGGATCAAAAGCTTCAAAAATAGTAGATAACTATTTTTCAAGATCCTTAATCTTCTTCTCATTGACCTCAGTAAATTTTGACAAGGACAAGCATGATTTGTAGATCTTTCCACTTTCGGATAGAGCACTTTGAATATTTTTCACATAGGTGGCTAATAGAGTTTTATCTTTAGTTATCATTTCTTTCAACCCACTAAACCTTTTGGCATCAAATTCCTTTTGAACTTTAACCATGGCTATTTTCTCAAGTGACTCAAAATGAGTACTTGCAAAGTTAATGAGCTTCTTCAGTTCACTGGAGGAGGAACTAGATGGATCTTTGACACGAGTAGGCATTATTTTCTCCAAAACTCCAGATGCAAGGTTTAAAAGTTCAATGTCCTCAATGTGAGACTTCAATAGTTCTTCTCTAGCTTTTGCTTGGGCAAATGATGCTACCTTCATTTTTTGAATTGGAGATAAGGTGGATAGGTCAGTAGGACCTTCAATCAATTCAGGATCAAATTTTTCCTATTGTTCTACCAGAAATTTCTTCACTCCCTCTGTAGTGTCTCTTGCTTCCATTTGAACTTCCTTTACCTCAACTTTCTTTTCGTCAACTATTGTTTCTTCAACTGCAGATTCTTGCTTCTCTTCAGGAGTATCAATTTTCTCATCCTTCTCAACTGATACATTTTCAGGGGCTCCAATCTCCATAGGTATTTTTGTATTGTCCATATCAGGAGGAATCTAATAATCCTTAGTTGTATCTAGTTTTTCTTTTTCTTCTTCTTTCGAACCAAATGGGACATCTTCAACATGTGTTTCTTCAGTGACAACATCAATTCTATCACTTAACAAAATCTTTCTCAAGATTTGTTTAGTTTCCTTTGTAACTTCATCAGTCAGTCCAATCATGAGCTTGTTCACCCTTGTCTTTCTCTTGAATTCCTTTTTGGCTTTATTCAAGATTACCTTTGTTTCTTCCATAGATATCATCAGACACAATTCTGCAAGAATTATTTCTCATTTGTTTTTCTTCTGTTCTCGCATTTACTCTCCTCATTTCCAAAGTCTCATACAAGCTTTTAGGTAAGCTAGGCATTATTTCGATAAGAACTTTATTGAAAATATTCAAATGCTTCATTGTTGCCTCCTCAAGAGTTCTTCGACCAGATTCATCAAAGGTTTCATACCATTTACAAAGTGGCTTAAGGTTGCCATCCTTGACCAAAGCTTTTTCAACTTCTTCTATTGACATACCTAGTTTGTCAATTTTTGCTTTCTTCTTTGTTTTGTCTTCTTCACCAGAGGATTTCTCTTTGGAAACTGTTGTTGCCTTAGCACCTTGATGCTTGATTTCTCTAACTCCTTCATCTGATTTTGTCTCTTCATCTTCAGAGATTTCCACATAGACTCTTTTGTTTTTATCCTTCTTTTTCCATCCTTACCGAATGTCTTCACTTGAGTTTGCACATGAATTGTCTTTGTTGCAGGGGCGGATAGGGGTGCAGAACTCCTTGTTGATCTAGTTATGGCAGAGGGTGGTGTCGGACTAGCAGATTCAGTTTTTGTTGCCTCTTTTGTTGCTTCTTTTGTTGGTTCAACTCCTTCTCTTTTCCTTCTAGCTTCTCTTACTTTCTTTGCGGATATGCCCATACTTTTCATAAAGATTTCTACTTCATTTCTAACTCTTCTGACTAACACATGTTTCTTGCTCAGTTCATTGTGTACTTGTATATTCTTTTTTGAGAAGGTGCCAAATCTTTCTCCAGATGAGTTCCGAGGTTTGCTCAACAAGTATTTAGCATACATTTCCAAAATGTTTGTCTCAACCTCATATCCCATTGGCATGATCTGAGCTGTTATGGGATTAGTTGCTCCCATTAGGCATTGATCAATATCAACCATAAAGCAAATGGTATCTTTATACTTCTCCACAATAGATGTGGGAATCCTCTCTCTAGCATGCATCATACTCTGAAAACTTTTGAAATATCCCCAGATTGCAGACTTCTTTATTTTTATGTCAGCAAATTTGGGAAAGAGATCTCTAATCTGAGCGGCTACCAATTTATCTTTTTACCAATGTACCTTTCTGAATCCCAAAACCTCATTCATGAAGTAAAAGAATAAGCATAACAATAAATTGCCATACTTAAAGGAATTTTTCTTATCCTTTTTGATCTTCCCAATATTTTCCATCAGCTGACTTCTTAGCAACTCACATAGATCATAGTTTGCATTTTCCTTTACCATTTGATAGGCTGCATAAATGGTTGTACCAGACATAGAATTATCTCGACTAGAATGATAGATTTTATACCCAATAACCATAGATGAAAATTTGACATCTACATCAACAATATCATCAATTGTCATCTCTCTTCTATCATACTTGGAACTGGTTACATTGTGACCATTTGATACTTAACTAATTTCAGAATTGGCAATCCATCAGAGGAACTTAAACTTGTAACATCACTGATAGCCTCTTTTGTTATCTTGAAGGGTTGATTTAACCACATGAATTCTACATGAACTTGACTCAAGATGTACCAAACCCATTCATTCTCTTCAAGGAGGAGAAATTTTACAATATAAGTGAATGTCTTCTCTTCTAGGGTTTTGAATTTTGGCTTGACACATAAGTCTTCTCCTATAATGTGATTGTTATATAAATTCAGTAGTTGAGAGCTTCCTAGCTCTTTGATGTTCGAGTGAATATATGCCATAATATCTTTAATGTGTAAAACTTCATATGACATAGACGAAAATGCTCTTAACGGGTCTATCTCAAAAGATTTGTAGGGATGCCATTTGAATTTGGGACAAGTCTGTCCCTGACATCAACTACCAATGGAGTATTCATCTTCACAAATTCACAAATCTGTAAGTTTTGTGAATAAATACCTTTTTGTCGGATCAAAGTTTTATTGTCGAATCGCCTTTACACTTGAATTTTGCCTTAATTCATCTAAGTTCACTTTAGAGCTCTTCAACTTCTTTTCTCCAAAATGAAAAGTGACAAATGAAAGATATAAATGACTTTTTATGAACCCTTTTTGTCGCAATAAATGCTTTTTACCCTAACTCATCCAAATACCCTATTTTCATACACCGTGAAGGATAATTCTTCTACAAACCTCCGATATTGCATAATATTCTCTTCAATGAGTTCAACAACATCTATAGAGCATCTATGTACTTACTATACATATCCACATCTAGTGTTAGTTACCGATTAGGGGGTTTTAGAGATTTTCTTCACAACTCCCCCTAGGCCAAAGGCCTAAAGCTAATTCCTAGAGGAACTACTAGAAGTAGGTTCTAGTTAGATTTTGGTGCTGGCGCATTTTCTTTGTAATGCCCAAAAATTACACAAAAAAAATCCCTAACATTGTTTTAAAGCCCATTAATTAAGTTTATTACAGACACTAAGAGTTTTGAATTGAAACACTAATAATAGTCGGCCATGTAGATGCATGGAAGAATACTACATGTATCAAGGGTGATGTATGCACGTCATCTCCATTGGTGTGATGCTCATAAGTGGGGGGGAAAGTGACCTAGTCATAAGCACAAAGGCCATCACGTGCAACCAAAAACAATTTAAGGGTTACCTCTAACCATTAGATTCACTAGACTCACAAAAGGCACAACATAAAAAAAATAAAAAATAAAAACTATAATTAATTCCATTTTGTAGGAAAAACATAAATGGAAAATTTAAACATCAACATGATGCCTATGTCTAAATTGTAATTGGTTTGACTTCGAAACTTGATTAAGGAAAAAATATTTAATAAAACACTATGAAACCAAATCAACTAGTTAGATATCATAGTTACAAATCTTAATTCAAAAAAAATAGAATTTTATCTTTAATACAAAAAAATTTATGTTTTATATGGCGAGCATCACTCCTTAAAAATGTTGTTTACTGATAAAAACTAGTTTTCGAAGGAGATAAAAAAAAGTGCACTCTGATTCCAAAAATTTACAAAGAACCTCATGAAATAGATATAACACAAAAACTAAAAGAAAGAGGAATTTTAATCGATTTGAGGGCTGCAATGTCACCTCAATCAATAGATATAACACAAGTAGACAACATTTTGATGTCACGATATTATATTTTTAAAAATATTTCCAAAAAAAAATTAAAAGGAAGAGGAATTTTAATGGATTTGAGTGATACAATGGCACCTCAATCAACAAATAAACAATGCATTGTTTAGATTTGAAAATAATTTGTAAATAAAGTATTCATGAATTATTTAGAATGTAGCTGATATGAGCTTGATTTCACACAATGCCTCAAATAAGGTTTTTATCAAAAGTGTGATGGAAGCATATTTATGTACATGCAATAAGCTTGGTAAACATGCAAACAAAATATTAGAAGTTCTTTCACAAATATTTACAAATACTCTATGAAATTTCTTAACCAAACTGAATTGCACACCTCATTCAAATTGTCTCTGTAGAAACAAAAAATCCTACACTGTTAATTGCCACAACAATCACAAAAAGTGTGCACTATTAATTGAGACAAGATCTGCAAATGTTCAAAAAAATCATTATTATCACCAAATTTACCCAGCCACTATTCGTGTAATACACATTTGCTCAGACATAAATAAGAAAGGGTTATGATATTTTTCAGACAAAAGTTCCAAAATACCAATATATTCGATGCTCAAAGGTGTCAATAGCTTTCATAAATTAGAAAGGCCATCATACTAAAAAGCATTTAAAATAAATCAGAAAGGCCATCATAGTTAGGTTAGAAATTAAAATACCTCTCTTTAAATTAGCACAGATTTCACCCAGTTAAAAATGTAAAATAATGAAACTCTATCAATGCTCAAAACCGTCTCCAATAACAATATTAAAATGTATACCACCATTTTACACCCATAAAAAGAACAAAAAAACAAAACAAAACTTAGCTGGTTAAATCCAATCATTTGAAAAGGAATTCAACAAGTCCCTAATTCTTCCTACACTGGTAATGCTTTCCAAATAAATATATATATATAAACAATAAAGTTATTTCTCCCCAACCTGGTCTAGCATTAATTGCATGCCTGGAATCTATGATAATACTAAGCGGATTAACATATACAAAGCTCCACTAAATACTGAGTATGAAAGGTTAAATCTGGGCAGTTGATTTTAAAATTTGAAATACTAATCTACAACCATAGATAAAATCATAGAACCAATAGTAACATAATTGATTTACAATGAAGTGAAACATAACAAATAAATATAGAATATTAAAATAATTTAATAAAGTATTTAAAATAAATATGTATAATTTAATCTATATAAGATTATCAATAAACTGAATATGATTGTATTTCCTTCTCAAATTCAAGGATGATGGTGAACGTTGTGCAATTGTCAATAGATGCAACCTTTTTACTAGTTAATATTCAAAGATTTGCTTAACCTTCCAAGCTTTGAATCTTTGATTCCTCTTCTTTTTCCTTAAGCCTCTTCCAATATCAAGAGGTGAGCTTATCAAATTACATTTCTCATCATTTTATGAATTGGGTAGCACATTTTCATGTTGTTTTGAGATTGTGTAGGGCTCAAGCATTATATTTTTATTCTTTTTGTGTGTTCTTGCGATTTTGTTTTTTCAATCAAGGTATTCAAGGTAGGGATTTACTAAAGTGGGTATAGCCTAATTAATCCCGAGGAATCCAAGGTCAGCCACAATCATCTAGGTTGCATATCAACGAGCTTTATTTAATTTTAATTTTTATGGGCGTTTATCCTTTCAACTAATTAGTTAAAGTCTTCATGGGTTTTTGAACCCAATGGTAAACATAATCAACCTAATTCTACTATGTTATTGAGCTGAAACTCATGCAGATTTGTAGGTCTAGGTTATTGGTGGAAATACATCTAATAGTTACCCACTAGCTTTAAACCCCAAAAGAACTCTAAAATCAATGGGTTGAAAAAGAACAATTTAATCCTACACTTCAAACTAAATAGATATCCACAGAAATTTCTACATCGGCCCCAAGATTCACATTTAAATAGGCTACAATGATAAATGTAAAACAGGGTTAGAAGCTTACAAGCTTGATGGACACTTGTTCGTTGGTCTGAATATTGGTGACAATGGTTTCAAGTACTGTGAGAACACCACCGATGTTCCAGAGAAGGCGCAAGTAAACCACCATCACCAAAGCAACGATCAGAGCATAGGTCAAAGACAAATTAACCTCTTGAGGTGATTCTACACAATAGGAGTGCTTATATTCTTTTTTAGATTCTTCACCACACTCTAATTCCAACTAGAATTCTCAAGACCCTATTGTCTTCCATAGTAATTTAGCTCAATGCCATCACCAACAAAAGGAAAATGCATGTCGAATGAGGGAGGGAAAATTAATGAGGAGAGGGAAATAAAAATATATATTTTAGAAAAAATATTATTTTTATTGTCTTAATTTAAGGCAATTAGAAAATTTAAAATATAATTTAAACATAAAATATATATTTAAGACAAAATTAATATTTTTTCTTAAATTAATGTCTTAAACACCTCCTCTATGTGGTAATGCAAGGAGCAACATATCATCATCCATTTTGGCTCACCTTTGTCCTTATGCTTACGAGGCAAGGGTTTGGGTAGCCTTGTGTTAGGTGCATTCCTTCTTAGGATCCCTTTGTATCTCCTTAAAATGTTAGTGTATCAAGTACACTAACATTTTAGGAGGGGCATATAGTCCCCTTGCTCATTACTTACATAAGAAATGGTCCCTTATTAGTGATGATAGAATACATCTAGGAAGTGTGACCTTGTTAATCAAAGTGTGGCATTCTTTCTTTATATTAGTGTCTCCTTTGTGGTGATATTAAGCTTGATGTCCCATAAGAGTGTGACCTCTCTTGCATATGCCATTCCCCTTGGTGGTAATGTTGTGGCTAGTATTCCCTAAGGTATGATTTTCTATTCCTCGACTTGTCCTCTCTTGGTGTTGATACCATGTGTGATATCCTCTAAGGTGTGACCTTTCATGTATTGAGAAAAGCCCCTTTATTGTTTTGTCACCTTTTATAGTGGTGTTGTTACAATACCCCTTGAGGTATTGGCCTTATCTTGTCATTATTTGTGCACCCCTAAGGTGATTTGTGTTCATCCCTTGAGATGTTAAACTTTATGCACCCCCAAAGGTGAGTTGTGTTCATCCCCAGAGATGTTAAACTTTATGCACTCCCTAATGTGAGTTGTGTTCATCCCCTGAAATGTTAAACATTGTGCATCCCCTAAGGTGAGTTTTATTCATCCCTCATGGAATTAAACACTATGTACCCCTTGAGGTGAGTTTTATGCACTCCTTGAAGCAAGATTTTGCAAGATAGTTCATGGATTCAACATAATGGAGCTTGTTGGGTCATGAACTTGAGCACCCCTTTTTAACATGGCCACCTAGCATAACATACCTTGCTTGCATAAGGAGCCATTTGTTTCATGAGTGTTTAGCATAATACACCTTGCTAGTCTTATGGAACCCATCATATTGCATGAATACCTAGCATAGCATAGCTTACTAGTCAATAGATCCATGTGGCTCATGAGTGATGTGACATTATTGGAGTAATTATTTAATTACTCTGACATAAGTTTACTTAGGTATTATTTATTTAATTAATTAATTACTATAATTAATTAAATAAATATGGGATAAATTCCCCTTTCCATGTATGTAGGAAATATTCCTTCTAGAAACCTTATCTAGGAATGCACATTCACCTAGGTGGGTTGTTAGTTGTATCATGTGATAGGATTAAGGCACTTGTCATGATCTTGTCTAATCCTATCTCTCAACCTTGCCTTTATAAACAAGGCATCTCATGTACATTTGTATCAATTCAATCTTGCATTATGAAGCAAGCTTTCTTCCCATTGTCTCTCTTGTGGAACTGGTTTTGGTCTAGCAACTGTTCCTGGAGGTGTTGGGGAGTCACCATTTTCTCCCACATACATAACACAACTTGCTAGTTGTCATGGGAGCATTCCTTTATTTGATGGATGATATTTGCAATTTGAGACTATTTAAGACTGAGGTCTTTTTTCCTTATCGACTCGAATCCTTTTAGTACTAACCTTATATTTAGTTGTAACTTCATGTTTCCATTGTATTTGTTTTCATTTTGTTATCATTCATATGTTATGTTATGTCATGTGTTTTCATAATGCATGCTTCACATTTTCCAACATGTATGCTTATGTATGTTGTCTTGTTGTATATCATACATGTGTGTTTATTTGTGCTTGTGTTGGTTTTCCATGTGATCTTGGATCCTAGGGGCTTAATTTGTTGCCCCTAGATCCTTTTATCATCTTATCTTTTCAGAATTTAGATAATTAGACCCCTCTTGACATATTTTTTCTATTTTAGTGTGAGTCTAAGTGTAAGTTCATACTCTCACTAAAGTGGGGGCTAAATGTAGCATCAAAAATTGTCACCCTTAACAATTTCACACTATGTTTTATCCCTCTTAATTTATTGAACCTAATTGAGCACCTAATTTCCTAAATAATGTACTTCAAGGCCTATTTTTACTATTTGTCAAGAAATTGCAAGCATTGAACAAATGCATCCAATTATGGTTTTACCCTTGACACTTAATGTATTGGAAAATAAGGTTAGGACCCATGTTCCCTTGGGTGTATGGTTCCCCCTATTCTATCGGGGACCAATTTTTAGTATGTTTGTGTCAGCATTTTAACATTCAAAATTTAAACTACAATGTTGGCTTTTGAGATTTAATTTTCTAGAAATTGGCATAATTACATATAAATACCTAGTTATTACATCATTTGAAATCTAACAAGCTAGAGGTGAACACTAAGAGAATTCAAGAGCAAGTCAAGAGCAACATTTCAATGATTTATTTCAGTAATTCAAAATCCAACATCATGTCAAATCCTATGCGTATTCATGTTATCATTATTTTGTGAAGGCTAACATTTTGTAAGTATCCAAAGGATTCAAGCAATCAAGAAATCAATAAAGAAAGCAAGATCCAAGACCTTGAGGTGATGTGCATGACTTTTGTCCTTTAAGGAAGACATTGAAGGGTGGTTATTTGTGGAACTTTGTGATTTCATCATTCCTTCTTATTCATTATCATTTTATCATTGACATTGCCATTGTGGAAGTGGAAACACTCACATAGGGTTTGAGTAAGAAAAGCCCCTAAATAGCCCAACATTTTCCCTCTCTTTGAATGTGCAAGTTTTAGGGTTGAAGAGGATTGAAGGAATCTTGAAGACAAATTATTCATTGTTGCAACTAAAGCCCTACATCTTGTCAACTCACAGAAACTCCCTATAGAATTATCCGATAGTGTTCCTATAACTTTGCAAGTGAGAACATGAGCCTCAGATTTGCCACCCGAGGACCTCAAAAGTAGATCAAGACACCCCTAAAAGGATTCATATGTCCTTGGACATATAAGTCCTCCTATGCACACTAAAACCAACTTTTTTGGGTAGGTACATAGTCCGCTTTCCTAGATCTGCCTGTGAATTATTATTTCAGTTTGTGCATTGTCAAGATCTTGCATTTAGTGCACATAGTCTAATTTGGATAATCACGACAAATCAATTCCAATCAATTTCCAAAGCTCGAAAGGATCAAATTCAGGTCTAATTGGCTCACCTTCATGATTGAAAGTCAATGTATGCACCTTGTTGATTTGTATCCTAATGTACCTTTGAGAAAGACCAAATTGAATCTTAAGTTTTACAATCTAAACTTGAGGATCACCTTTTTTATGTTACAATTGCTTCTTTAATTCTGTGAATATTTATTGCATTTTCTTGAAGTGTCATATTTTGTTACTCCTAGCACTTATTGCTTTTGAGACTAGTTCCTAAGGAAGTCATTACAACTACTAAAGGCTTCTAGCTATTCCAATTAGGTATTCCCTTCAAAGTTTGATAGTGATTTTTTGATGTTGGTATTAGACAACAAATTATTCTAGAAAAAATATGACATTGAGAAATCATTAAGCTAAAGGCAGGTAAAAGGGGTGAAGCCTTTATCTCTTCCTGAAATGAAAAATTTGTTCAATAGTCTTCAAAAAAGTGTTTCTCGAAGCCTTGTAAATAAATTGTTGTAAATATTAGTAGGTGTTTAGTATTTGATTGGTGTAAATTGATTATATTTATGATGGAAATATTTCATGCAGGATCCCAACCCTAATAATTTGGTTGCAAGTACTGCATTTTATTATGAGGCTACAAGAGCCATTCTGTACTTGGTACATGACTAACTTTTCTTAATGGGTCATATCAATTTTTTTTTTAAATTACTAGAAAAAAATCATGCTTACGCTATTTTTGATGCATCATATTAGAGTTGAAATAGATCCATCTGACAAAACCCAATTATAGATGAATATAGCATCAAGTGACTGTAACACAACTTTTGAGTAAGTTTTTCTTTGGGAGATTCATTTCGATAAAATTTTAAACCAAGTTTCTTCCAATCATTATTCTTTGAACTAATTATTCTATAATTTATGTTTTCTTTCACTTGTTGGTTTAAATAATTTATTAAAGAACAACTTGTATACATTCCTACAACTCCTCTTGTAGCTCCACCTGCACCAACACCTCCACCTCCACCTCTTCTACACTCATCTTCGGAGCTTACAAATCCTACAACTCCACTTGCTAGTTTGATTTAAGGAGGACTGCACCTCATTAGATATGCATCATTTTTCTATTTACAAAGTCTTCCATGGCCAATGACTACTTGAGAAGTGATTGTTGCAATGCAAGAGTTGGTAGAGACATTAAGAGAATAGTGAAATTTTATTTCTAATAGAATCAAGAGTGATAATTTGAAGTCATTCAATCTAGGGGCATGCTTATGAGATAAAGGCTCATGTGGGAGCCTTTTGTATTGGTGATGTTTGAAGGTAGGTCATCCACAAATAACAAGAAATGATTATTTTAATAGTTTTCCATTTTCGATTGTTATTATTTATTCAATAATGTTGGGGCTAAATGAGTTACTTCGTAAGAGTTGATATTGATTTTACGATTCAAAGTTTGTATATCTACAATTTTGTGTCATCATAGAAGAACTTGCCAGTATGAACCACCTATTTGAATATGGAATAAAACCTTTTAAATTATTGAGTATATTATTTTTGGCTTTCATCTTGTCTTTTGATCTATCTATTACTTGCAAAAGTAGTCTCCAATTATTCTTATGATTCAAGATATATAAATGGCTGAAATTATACATCAGTTATGAAGAAATTTGTGCACCATTTAGATAAACATAACACAAAGTTATGATGAAGTCAAGGAAATAATTATACCCTTTAAGATGTCGAACTGAAGAAAAATAGTGAAAGCTTATTAATATGGACATGGGAGTTAAGGGATGTTGAGATGTTCCTTATGGCTGTAAACTTGAACATCTTGTCAAGGTACCAATCACATAAAAAAATTAATAAGAACTTATTTTGAGGGTAGATATACATGAAAATAATATCATATAACTTTACACCTGGCTAGGTATACACATTTTAAATTAAAATAATTAAAATGGTCTATTATAAACATTGAAATACAAATGAAAATTATGCTCCTTTGAATGGTCCAAGGTAAAAAGGCAATGTATTCATTGCATCACATCTACCCCTACTCGCTAGAGAAGCAAAAAAATAATTTTGATTTGTTATATATGTTAGCAGGTAGGGGTGTAGCAATACAAATCACATCTATGTTGTGATGTGGCAGAATGAAGGACAAAGTAGGAAAATAACAAACTATGCACAAAGACATCAGAATATGACACACAAAAAAAAACAAATTTATATATTCCTCATTTGCTTTCCAAATTTACAAAATTACATAGTACTAGCTCTATTTTACAGTAACAAAATATTCCACATACAATCTCAGACTATTGTTCTAACCTAGTCCTGCTCACACACACAAAATGGAACTAACTTTACTATTGTAACTACTTGTTGTGTCTGCAGAAAATTCCCTACTGATGTCTATTATCTCCTTGTTTTGTGTTGAACATTCCTTCTTCCTCTGCTACTACAAGTTCACCTTTTCAATGCAAAAACTGACTCACTAAAAACCTATTGTTACATTCTTCCCTTTTGTCTTGTTTTCAATACTCAAAATGAGGTCTCAAAATTCAAATTTTAAACTTACCCACCATATTAATTGTTGTAGTCCAAACAAAAGTTTCAAGTCTCTATGTGGGGTAGGTGTACAAAGTCTAATTGAAGATTAGAATAATTCCAACACTCCCCCTTAATCTGAATTCAGGTGTGTCATTCTGCAATTTACTTTCAGAGTTGATCTCTGAAGTTGTCCATAATGCAACCTAGCTTTTAGGTGTTCAAAACTATCTTTTGGCAATGCCTTGGTAAAGATGTCAACGAGTTGTTGTTCAGATCTAGAATACTGTAATTCAATCTCACCTTGTTCCACCAACTCCCTTATGAAATGATATAAGATCTCAATGTGTTTGCTTCGTCCATGGAAGACTAGATTCTTTATCAGAGTTATTGAGGACACATTGTCACAATGTATGACTATGTTTTCTTCTTGTTATTCCTTCAAATCTACAAGGATTCTTCTCAACCAAATATCCTAACATGCTGCTACATTTTTTGCTATATACTTAGCTTTTGTTGTGCTGAGAGAGATAATGGGCGGCTTCTTGGATGCCCATGAAATTGTACCTAATCCCATGTGGAACACATATCTTGATGTGCTCTTTCTATCATCTACATTTCCTTCCCAATCACTATCTATGAAATCAACTAGCTTAAACTCATTAGATGCACCATACATGATACCATAACTTGATGTTCTATTCACGTACCTTAAAATCCCCTTTCTTGCTTGCTAATATGTGTCCTTAGGTTTCTCCATGAACCTAGAAATTAGGCTTACTACATACATCATAGTAGGCCTAGTTGATGTCAAGTACATCAAACTTCCAACCATGCTCTTGTAAAAGGACCCATTGAAAGAGTCATCACCATGTCCTCCGTAGCCGTGAATCTAAATAGAAAAAGACCACCAGCCATCACGCAAATCTCCACAATACCCTTGAGATGCCATTTTTCCGCCACCCATTTCCAAACTATATCCACCATTGGACGGAAAGAAAGAAATCTGCCCACCACAACATTCTCCATGGAGAAGAGAATCCTATCACAGACCGAATCAAGAATGTCAAAATCCATTCTAGAAGCCATGACAACCTCAGGTAAAAGAGGGTTCATGGAAGAGACTTGTTTTCCATTGGATAACACATCCTTCCAGCCAATCACCAGAAAGATCTCCACCACCGGCATAGAAGATTCGTCCGGGACCGCAAAGGTCTTCGAAACGCCCGAAGGTGAAAGCCTTGTCCCCGTAA
Source organism: Sequoiadendron giganteum (assembly GCA_007115665.2). Lineage (NCBI taxonomy): Eukaryota > Viridiplantae > Streptophyta > Pinopsida > Cupressales > Cupressaceae > Sequoiadendron > Sequoiadendron giganteum. The sequence goes on along the minus strand of CM021107.1, from coordinate 223,262,264 downwards.
GAGTGGTACCTGAGGGACACGGGCCTGAAAGCAAGGTGCCTAGTCAGGGGGGGTCAGAGGGGGACCATTGGGTACCTCCAAAATAGAGTCCACCATGCATGCAAGAAGTTCAAACATAGGCAGAGAAGAGAGAAGCGTGAAAAAAAAGAAATATATGTTGAATATGAAACTTCTATGCAAATTGCTTCACTTGAAAGTGAATTAATGTTGGCTGAGATGCATTGTAGCAATATTGACAGTGAATTGACAGACATAAAGGAAGCTGATTTATGGAAATGACATTTGAAACATGACTATAGACTTAAAGGTAGAAGGATGTGCTTGAAATTGAAGGTGGAAAGAAAATTGAAATGTTTTCAATGAGGGAATATTTTATGTATGTAATTTGCAGAAGTAGATTTGTTGGTTTGGGTTTTGAAATTGTTTCATTTGTGAAGATACTGAAATGAAAGAGAGTTTTGTACCAAGAAGGTTGTGAATTAAATGATTAAAATTCAAATTTTTTGAGATAAATGTTTAATTCCTGGAATGTATAATTCTTTCGTTGTTAGTATGATTCAAAATAAAAATTTAATTGATAAATGAATTGTCAATTAAATTGTTGTCAGGGAAGAGGAATCAAATTGGAATTTGTTTGTTCAAAGCGGGGATTTTCTATCTATGTCAGTTGGTATTAGAGCCAGATGTCTTGAGCGTGTAGAGTCTACACCAAAACTTTTGGGTGGAAAAGGCAAGTGGTGAAGTTGCGAATAGTAGGTTATGAACTTTGTGTAGGTTGATGGTTGAGGTTGCATGGAAAGTGTTCAGAAAAATGTCTTGGAAGCTAGGAGAATTTTTTATGATGAAGAAATAATTTATGAAACCACAAAAAGAGAAGCAATAGCCCATCTAGAGGAGCAATGTGTTTCAAACTATTTGCAAGTCATGTGGAAAGTGTTGCAGAGTGGTTGTAGATAGTAGTATCATAGATAATTTAGTGTCATTAGAGATGGTCGAGAAGCTGAAATTGAAGAGAACAAAGCATCCAAACCCTTACAATATTTCTTGGTTGCAAGGAGATTGTCAGATATGGGTAAGTATTGTTGATTTTTCAGATTCATAGATATAAGGAAGATATTGTAAGTGATACAGTACCCATGGATATTTTCCATGTTTTTTTGGGTTGACCATGGCTCTATGATACAGAAGCTATACGTAATGGCAGAGAAAATATATATAGCATAATAAAGGATGGGGAAGAGTATGTTTTGAGTCCATTGCATGGTAAACAAGAGGAAGTGGTGATAGAAGTTGTAGTAATATGCCCTAATGGAGGCATAAAGAAAGAGGTTGAAAAAGAAGAGGAAAGTGCAGCAATGGTTGAGAATAAAGAAGAAAGAGAAGAGTCTATGGTAGAGGTTTCTGAGGATGAAAAGAAAAAGGATATAGTTGTAGAGGAAGATGGTGAGATCACAACAGAGATCGAGGAGCAATATAATGTTGTAACAGTTGAAGAGGATAACGTTACATCAGTTGTGAGTCCTTTGGAGAACATGATGATGGTGGTAGCAGTGGCTAGTGAATATAAAAAATTTGCGGTAGAGGATGGGCAAGATGTTGTCGCAACAGCAAAGGAGGAAGAGAATAGTGAAGTTGTAGGTGCAGATTAGTATGTAGATGTTGCAGGTTCTGATGAGGGATTTTGGTGTAGGAGGCCAGATGATGGTGGGTTGGATCGCATGAAGGATATGGGGAGTGGGGAGAGTATTTGGAGGTGGTTGGGATATGGTGGACATGATTCCATGATACAAAGGAAGAATAAGGTGCACACTTGGTCGAGGAGGATGAAAAATGTCTTAGCTAAGTGTTGGAAGAGGCGGAGGAAGAAATTCCTTCTGTTTAATTCAGTGATAGAGTTCGTCATAGGTTGCATTCAACCTGAAAGAGTAGTCCCACTAATCAACTCCATTTTTTGAGTCATACTCACAAAATATTTCTACCCGACATGTTTGATGTAGGAGCATCATGGGTTTGAGGCGATCCTCATCAACCTAAAATAGCTTTGTTTTAATTTTTGTTGCATTTTTGGTTTTTTGGTCGATTTCTAGAGTTCATTTGATTTTTAAAGGAGGTTGAATGAAATTTTCATGTAATAATTTTAAATTTCAAGTTATTCCATTTAATTGCCATAGTGACTAGTAGATTTAATTTTATTGAAGATTTTGAATTTCCAAAGATGAACACAAAGAGACATAGATAAAGAATGTAGAGAAGAAATAAAGCCATAGTTAAAAATAATAATAATGCAAACCTTTAAGGATATGAAAGGTTAGAGAAAAGAGAAAGAAGTTTTAAAAACTAAAGCAACGAAGAAGAATATGAAGGTACATGGCACACAACAAGGAGGAGAGTTAAAATAAAACACCATGAGAAAATAAAACCCCACGTAGTCATCTTGGTAGGGGGTGTGTTGAGGAAATGGGTGAGGAGGTAGTACCATAAGAGAGGGTTGTGTGAGAGTAGAAGGGAAAGAGGATAGCCCATGAGAGTGGGTAAGGAGGCTTAAAAAGAGTGTAAGGAGTTGTGAATGAAGGGAGGAATTCATATAGATGAATAAATACAAGTTCAAAGGGTTGCATGGAAACATGGAAAAATAAGAAAGTGAATTAATGTTGGCTGAGATGCAATGCAATAGTATTGAGAGTGAATTGATAGGCATAGAGGAAGTTGAGTTATGGAAATGACATCTGAAACATGACTATGGACTTAAAGGTAGAAGAATGTGCTTTAAATTAAAGGATTGGAAATAAAATTAAAATTTTTTCAATGAGGAAATAGTTTATGTATGTAATTTACAAAAGTAGATTTTTTGGTTTGGGTTTTTAAATTGTTTCATTTGTGAAGATACTAAAATCAAAATGAGTTTTGTACCAAGAAGGTTGTGAATTAACTAATTAAAATTAAAATTTGTTGAGATAAATGTTTAATTCCTAGAATGTATAATTCCTTTGTTGTTAGCATGACTCGAATTAAAAATTCAATCGGAAAATGAATTATCAATTAAATTGTTGTCGGGAAACAGGAATCAAATCAGAAGTTGTTTGTTCAAAGAGGGTATTTTCTATCTACATCAATGGTATTCTCCTTCTCCAAGCTTTGCCTCAACAAATGTGAACACCACATTGCCAACAACTAGTGTAGTTCCCCTATGAACCTCTGCCAAGATCTTGCGTACTAGTCAAGATTGCATTATGTTCAAACTTAGCTCTCATTTTGGCAATTTAAAATTATCAAACTTTACATTTAGATGCATTTTTACTCAATAAATTTCTTTAGAAGAATGTTCATTGAACACAAGTAGATTTTATGATATTGACAAGAAAGCCAATTATGATAACTGTAGACACTTAAAAATGTCATGAATGATACCATGCACTTGAATAAGATATACTAACACCATTTCATCCTCAAACCCATCCTCTTTTCGCTTAATTGATTAAATTAGCCTAGCTATTTAATTAGTTATGTCATTTTCATCTATTAATTTAATTAATTTAATTAGGTTAATTCACCCCCTTTCATGCTAACATTTCATCTTATTAAATTAAATATATCAGGTTATTTAATTTAAATCCCTAAGTCATCTTATTTAATTAAATAACTTTAAATTTAATTAAATCTGATATTACTATCCCCCTTTTCATTAAATCATTTATTTAAAGAATATCTTGAAATTCCCCAAGTATAATTAAACCTTTTTTCAATTATCAATTACTAATCAATTTAATTCCCTCCACTTGCAAGGGAATATTCCTCTGCATTTTCCTCCAAGAATATTCCTTTCCCTTTTTTTGCACATTAAAACTTTGTTTTAATTTTCTAAATATCTATTTTCTCACGCATAAGGATATTCCAAAGGAATATTCCTTTTTGAATAAAACTTACAAGACTTCATGTGCAAGTTAACTTACAAGACTTCTTGTGCAATTCTTGAAAGTGTGTTTGTTTGGATAAATATGAGCCCTTGATTAAATATCATCTTGCATTTTCAACCCTTGATGGGAATCCATGATCCATGCCTCCATCTTCCTTCCTTTTTTACCATTGATTAACCTTTTTAATCTTAACCCTTTATTTTTCATTTGTTTTCCTATAAATAGGTCATTATTTGGAGACAAATGGATCCATCTTTTTCAAAGAAAACTCATATTTAGCATTTACTTAGTATCATTTTAGCTTAATTACTTGCATTAATTAGCTTACTTTTTACTAATGGCTTCCATTGTAACTTGGATGCATACATTTAGCTTGCTTGTTAATCAAGGTTTTAATATTTTTAGTTTAGAATCCAATTAGATTAGCTTTGCATACATCCATATCAATCATCTTAATCTAAATCATGTTAAAATAGCTTGAATCATGTTAATCTAGTTTTAAATCATGTTTAATCAGTTTTATTCAATAAAATTGATTGAATCAAGTTCATTTATCCATGGGATTGGGAAAGGGTCGTCATTCCACATCAAAATGACACCACTCCCCCAATAGGATAAGTTTTGATGTCTTAGATTAGAGGTTTTATCAAGATTTCATGATTTAATGTGGTAGTTTAAATAGCTTCTTTATCTTTGCATAAATTGAATGATCTCTATTGGATTGCATTTAGCGGCATGAATATGCTTAGATTCTTCATGGATAAAGTGTAGTCAGCCCATACTAATTTGTCGGTCACATTTTGGTGCTAGAAGGAGGGCATAGCCGATCACATTTGACAAAATTTTCTCTCGAAGTCTATTTTCTAGTTTTTGCAGATACAACGATGCTCCAGGAGATTTCAGCGGCACCTTTGTGTCAAGCATTTGAAAATGGTGACATGAGCAAATAGTGATGCTATAGTTGTCATTGTCCTTATATAGAGCAACACTAATTTTCATCAGAGTGATGCTCATTTAATTATGGAGATGTTATCGTGAATAGTGATGCTCTTCTCTGGTAAGAAAAAATAGTGTGATTTTTAGCATGTGCTTTAATTTTTTACTTCATTTGATCACTAACATGCCTCTGACTTTTTGTTTTGGTTTTTAGGCTAATTAGGTTTTGCGGGTTAAATGATAAAATTCAAAGTGAAGAATCATTCTTGTCTTTAAATCTTATAATTGTAACAAGTGTTTTGACACTTTTGGGGAAATTATAACCCATTTATCATGCCTTTCATTTTATGCTTTAGGAACACACTAGCTTTCAATTAGGTTTTAAAATGAATGCTCAAATGGGATTAAAATATTATGCTACTTTGGGTTTAAAATTGAACAATACAATTTAACACTTTGTTTGGTGCTTAAAATAAACTTACCTTTTCTTTGAGGGTTAAAATTAATGAGTGTTTTCTATGTCTTGTGGTTTTCATTTTCGTCATTGAATGTGTATGCTCTTCTCTTGCGCCACTTGACAATATTGAGAATGAAAAGAATTCTTTTGATATTTTATATAACCACCTACATATTTGGATTTGGACTTAAAATTAACCCCATGCTAGTATGAGGAAAAGGTGTTGTTTGTGCTCTCTCCTTGCTTCATGCGAACTGAGAGCGAACAACAAATGTACTTCCTTGATTTTTTTTACCTTTAGAGGGCATACCTCCCTACTTTGAATGGAGGGAATGACCCAAGCGGTAACAAGCTAAAGCAAAGCTCTTTTGAACCACTATATAACAAATGTGTTAGTGATGAAAGCCATAAGTAACAACTGTGGATGCGTCATACCAAAAAGTGCCACCCTTAGTGTCCATGTGACACATCAAAATCATTTCTTAGGAAGGGACTAGGAGGCCTCTTGATTGAAGTAATATTGAGCAACTCTTGTCTCGTGTATGACCACCTTAAATAAATGTCCTTACTAAAATCCAATTATTTAGAAGCCAAAAACCTTTATGCTTGTCGGTGCAAGAACGATCAAGTGGAGATTCAACAAGTAGTATCTTATCAACCTAGGGTGGAAAATTCTTGTGAGTCATTTTAATACTTTTCTTGGTTCCAAAACAATTGAAAACAAACATCAACAAAGTCTTTTCAAAATTTCAAATCCTATGGTTTAAGTATGGACACCCTTTGACAAAACCTTGATATTAATGCTTGTCCTAATAATTTATTCATAGAGACTTCTAAGTATTTTCATTTATATCTCAATCCATACTTCCCAAAATTAACATAAGCAACTATGGCTTCAACCTCATGATTTTCACAAAATGGACCTTCTGGAATTGATGATGTTTTTGACATAGACATTTAGTTTGAAACTTAATCAAGATAAGTGTTTGTGGTAAAAATAAACTCACTTAAGTAAGATAAATTGACAAACTGAACCCCACATGACCATTTGGAGATCGATCACTCCTGTTGAACAATCCGACCTTACACCTGATATCATTCAACCAAACTTTAAACTCATTGAAGGAGAACAAACTCATATAATTAGTTTGAGAAGCTTCACTTTTGAAACAAAGGAAACCCCCATTCAATGGAGAAAAACAACAAACATCTTAGACAAAGAAGAGGAACAAACCAATATTGAGGCTGGAAGGCCCATATTACCACCACCCATGTGGAAATAAATATATTATTTTCATCCATAGACTTAGACTTCTCTACATAATCTCATAAAAAATCAAAATCCCCAAGAGAAGGTCTACAGGTCATCATTTCAAACTTAGGCATCTTAGTCCAAAAGCTATCAAAAGACACCTTTTAGCACTTCATCAAAATAGAAAAAGGTTGGTATAAAAATTCTATGAATGTGATTCGAGGAACAATCCAGACTTGTATGCATTCTTTTAGAGTCAAAACCCTAGTCTTTTTGATGATCTTGAACCTATCTAAATCATTGGGTCTTTAGGATTTGAAAAATTTAGAGGTCTAGCATTTTTCTCACTACCTTGGTCTTGTCAAATAAAGGTTCACTTTAGGTCAAAATTGAGTCAAACATTTCATCCACCCCTTCATCAAATTTCATCCTTCACTTCATCAAACTTTGCAAAAATTTTGAATACACCAACACATTTTTGACTTAAACATCTATCGAACCAACCCATAACTTAGATATTGTTGTATGTGAAATAAATCCTTTTCCATTTATGTGGTTATGTTAGTTATCATCTTTGAACTAGTTTATCTTGAAGGTCACGAGTCTACCCTAAATATTTCCAAGCTTATAAACATCCTTTATCCAAACATCAAAACTCTTAAGTCAAAAGTGTTGTCCCAAAACATTTACAAAGATCACTTCCCACATCATCCACCTTTTCATATCTCATTATCATCATTGCTCCCAAAATACTTAGAGTGTCCCTTTTACCTAGATTTTAGTCAACTAGAGAGTTCAAACATTACAAATCTCAAGACAACTCTCCCATAGCTCACCCAAAATTTATGGTAAAGACAAGATCACAACACAAGAGAATCATGGAGAAAAACAAAGACACATTCACCTCAAGTGATCCCAATCCTTTAGAATTCGATCCAAGAAGTCAAGTTACCCCATCACAATAACCCTCATCTTCATCAAAACCATATGAGATAGAAGACGTCACGAACAACCCATTTGGACTTACTAAGGAAGAAATCATGGAGGAGAAACAAGAACATCAAGACATAGAAAACATTGCTATGGTTTCCCCATCTTTTTTTATGCAATCATTGATAGAAGACTTGACATAATCTACCTTACACATAATTCCATTGCTAAATCAAACATCCAATCCTAGTATTGCAACTAGTCTTGCTAAAGACTTTGGTCTAACTTTCTCGTTCGAAAGAAATGCACTTGTGGGTACTCTCAACACCAATCCATACACCACTTGGACACCAAAATTTAGTGCTTATACCATTCCCAAACACCCCTTACATCAACATAAACCACTTACACTTCATGAGTCCATGACAACATCAGCATATTGAGGGTACCCATCTTCATCCATCCCCACAAGTACCACAAGTGTGCTTAACATCCCACAAGGAAGTATAGTCCAAGTGTCTCAAATAGACCAAAAAGGGCATGCCAACACCCTAACACAAAGTCAACCTTTAATGAAAATAGGGAGATCTCTATCTAATCTTCCAATTGTTTCATCCACACCATTGGTTTCACAAAACACATTCATCCCATCCATCATCAACCTAAATCAAAACAATCCCTTGGTCATGAATCCCATTAACCTAGGTAATACCTTGTCCACATCCCTAGCACAAGGAAATCCTCCAAACATTAGTCAAGGGAGCGTTTTTAATCAATGGACTCAAGGTTCTAGTATGTCATTACCATCACAAAATCTAATGGCACTATCCTCATCTTTTCCCACGGTCCCTTTTACCATGCAAAATCAAATGGGACCTGAAAATTACATTCCTCCATCTCAATCCACCATCTTCCAAGGAATGTTAAACCAAGGGAACCCCCAACTTGTCATCAAAAATCCACTACCTAATCAAAACATCAACACCCAAATTTCGTCACAAATGTCCCAACAACCTACTGATCCTATAGTGCAAGCACATGCCTTAGCTTTACAACAAGCAAAACAAGCTTATCAAAAAGTCATCCAACAACAACAACAAGAAGAAGCCCGAGAAACTCAACAACCAAAAAAAGTAGCCTCAGTATCACAACAACATCCTTAGAACAACAACATCAAGCCCATCAAGCATCCTTAGCAACACAACAACAACAACAAGCAGCCCTAGCAGCACAACAACAAGCCCAACATCAAGTAGCCTTAGCAACACAACAACAACATAAATCCCAACAAGAAGCCCTTGTGGATCAACAACAACAACAAGCATTACTAGCTCAATAGTATACCCAACAACAACAACAACAACAACAAATTTCCTACTATAATCCTCAACAAAACATCGTGAATACAAACACATCAAGAACATATACATCAACACCACAATCACCTTCACAAAATCCCACACCACCATACACGCCATACAACATCTTATCATATAAAAATCCCACATACAACTCATCTTCCATCCCATAATACGCAACATATATTCCTCCACCAAACCTACAAGATGATCTAGCATCACAATTTAAGGTGTTATCACAAGAGATGTAGGATCTTCGGATGGGCAAGACAAAGAGGCCTCATAAACAAAACTTATGTCCATATCCATTCAATCAAAACATCACAATGGTACCATTCCCTCCTGGCTTTGAAATCCCCAAATTCAATAAATACAAAGGGAAACAAAATCCTATGTACCATGTCAAAGAGTTTAACATCATGTGTACGGAGGTGGCCTACAAGGATTTTTATTTAATGTGTCTCTTCTCCCTAAACTTAGCAGGTCCTACCATGGATTGGTCTTATCAATTGCCTCTAGGTATTAAAACTTCAAAAGAAATCATTGATAAATTGATAGATCACTTCTCCTTTAATCTTGACATGGACGTAAGCCTAGAAGAGTTGTATACTCTTAGACAAAACAAAGGAGAATCTTTCCTCAATTTATTTCAACAGTGGAGACAAAGAGCTAGTAAGAGAAAATGTAGTGTATTACCTCTTATGACGAGCTTGTTCCTAGAGCCCTTAGCATCGAGAGAGCTCTAATCTCATAGGGAAATACTCAAGCTTACAAAGACAATCGCCCATCAACTAGTTTGAATGACAAGCCCTATGTTTAAACTAAGAACAAGAATGTGACCAATGATGGTGTGGTAGATGCTAAGGTGGTCCTAAGTTCTCCTAGGGTGAATAAAAATCAAATAGCTAACGTTCAACCAACAACACAACAACAACACCTCATCAAAATAATTAGATCAACAGAACTGACACACAACAATGATGAACCCCTAACAAGAACAACTATCCAAAATAAAAGTACACACAATTTTTGGAACCTATTGAAACCATCATGAAGAAATTGTAGATTCAAACCTGAGAGCACTTCCTAACTTTTAAAACTACCAAGAACCACAGGATAAACCATTCTAGTACAACGAGAATGATCTTTGTGACTTTCATAAAATCAAAGGACACAAAATGAAAAACTGCATGAAACTCAAAAATATTATCCAAGACCTAATAAAGAGTGACACCATATCTATTGGAGTACTAAATGGTAACCAAGATATTAAGATATAATAGAACCCTATGCCAAATCATAGCAAAGCAAATAACACTAGAAAAACTAAGGATTGCACAAACATACAACATACCTATTCCAATTTAGTCGCCTCCTGTGATAGTGTCATCGTCGTTATCACCATCAAAGGGCCTAGTGTGGAGTGTGAAGTCACCACACGACATGGAAAATTTGCTATCCAAGGAGTCCCATCTCAATCTAGGGCACAACCTACTTTACCAACATCAAATCCCAGTAATTACAATCTCCTAGATCAACTTAAGAAGACCCCCTCATAGATTTCTATCTTAGAACTATTGAGGCAATCTCTCGTACATAGGGAAATACTAGAGAACACTTTATCTTCATCATCCATCCTCGAGGATATTGATACATACTAGTTTCAGGCTATGGTAGGGCACATCATTGATCATCTTCTCACCTTCTCGGAACAAGACCTACCATCGCAACCATCTCATAATCATTCTTTACACCTTGAGGTCATCATTCATAAGAACATGGTTAAATAAGTCTTAGTAGATGGAGGTGGTAGTCTAAACATTTGTACCCTTCAGTTGATCAAGAGCCTGAGCTATTCAGAGGATACTAATGAGAAAGCAAAGAGTACTACCATCAAAGCATATGATGATCAAGAATAGGTATCCCAAGGCATCATTACCCTACCCAAGACATCATGACATATTCATCTACCTAAGAAGAGGAACCCTCCCATCCGATATCACCTCCAACCTTAAGAATACATTTGTAAAGAAGGCATCTCGATTCATGATCCTAGGTGATACCTTATACTGCTTAAGCATTGAAGGGACATTACTACGATGTCTTAACCAAGAGGAAGCCTTGACCGCTTTAACATAATTACACGATGTCATATGTGGATCCCATTCTAGTGGTATGATTTTAGCTAAGAAACTATTGAGGATTGGGTACTACTGGACAACCATGGAAAGATAACCTCATTAGTACGTGCAGACCTGTTTCTAGTGTCAGTATCATGGAGACCATATCCATTCTCTAGCTCAGGAATTGCAACCAATGGTCACACCTTGGCCTTTCTCACAATGGGGGCTTCACCTCATAAGAAAGATTACCCCAACCTTATCTAATAGCCAAAATTTTATCATAATGGCCACTGAGTGCTTTACCAAGTGGGTCAAAGCCATTCCTATGACCTACATAATAGGGAAGCAAATTGCTAAGTTCATCCCAGATTACCTCATTTTCCACTATGGTGTTCCACAAACCCTTATCTCAAAAAATGAAACACCCTTAAGAATCAGTATGTAAAAGAGCCATGTCAAAAATTCAAATCCAACACTAATTTTCTACCCCATATTACCCCTAGAGAAATGATCAAGTTGAGGCTATGAACAAGACCATTCTAAAAATCCTAAAGAAAATGGTCAATGAAGTTGGTTGTGAATGACATTTGTAGTTAAATCCTACCCTATGGGCCTATTGAACTAGTATCCACATGCCTATGAATGCAACCCCACTCTCCTTGGTCTATGAATCAAAATCCATCTTTCCTATTGAAGTTGACCTTTCATCACTACAAGTGTCACTACATAACCTAATCATTGATGAAGAATATAGAGTCTCTCGATTGAATGAGCTAGAATTCTTGGATGAGTGTCATCTTGATGCTCTTAATCACTTGTAAGTATACCAAAACCAACTAAAATAGGGCTATAACAAGAAAATCAAATGTCATTCTTTCCAGCTTGGAGATCTTGTCCTAAAGCAGAATAAAAAATAAATCTAGATCAAGATAGTAAAGGAAATTTTGAGCCTAATTGGTTGGGTCTCTTTGTCATCACAACAAGCTATGGATCAGGAGAATATCATCTATCTACACCTGAAGGTGAACCCTTGTAGGAACCAAACAACAAATTACATCTTTAAAAAGTTTCATGCCTAGTCTTGACGGGTGTAAATCTACAAAATCCAAAAAAAATATAAAATGATCAAAATCGAAAAAAAAAGAAAAATGATTAAAAAAAGTAAAGAAAAAATATCATCCTCTAGTGAAAACCACTTCGGTTGTGCTTTGGGTAGGTACCTTGGTGAAAACCTAGCAAACAGGTGCCTCACATAAATAAAGCACCTCCATCCATATTTGTCTATTTATCATATCATCCTATCCATCACATCATTCATCCTATTTATTCCATCATCGATCCACATCCATATCATGGCTTGATGTTGTGAATTATTGTATCCCCTTTAGTACTACTTGACATATTCTTAAGGTCAGCTTGTCTTTCCTATATCAAGGTAGTTTATTTTCATCACACTAGGGACACTTCATTGTGGATCAGATCAGGTTCTTGTATATCTTAAGGTTATTGGGAATCGCATCAAAAATCACAAAAAAAATCATAAATATTCATTAGAAAATCCAAAAAGATCAAAACCTTATACAACTAAAATCCAAACATATTTAAAAAGTTGTAAGTTCAAAATCCAAAACATCCAAAACACATCAAAATCCCTAAAAAGTTTAAAACTTTGAAAATCTAAAAATAGTACCATGTTGAACTATGGGTATCTGAGCTTGAACGGATGCAAGGCCATCATTGATGTGCCCTTGAGACACCCTAGGTCAGTCCTTTAGGAGTCCATCATAATAAACTGACATTCCATCAATTGTTCATTTCTCATCGGTAATAAGTCAAGTCAATTGAACTATGTGGTCTCTGCATGTATAACGTAGGCAAGAGTAATCTTTGATTAGCCCCTGAGGCTCCTAGGATAGATCTTTTATGTTAGGTTCTTGGTTGGAAAATTTTGAAAATCCCTAAACATTTAAGAATTCATGAAACCCTAAACATTCAAAAACTCAAAAATTCCAAAAACATTCAAATATATAAAAAACGAAAAACATTTGAAAACTCATCAAACTATAAACATTTGAAAACTTGAAAATCCTTAAACATTCGAATATCAGAAAACCACTAAACATTTGAAAACTCGTAAAACCCAAAACATTGGAAAAACTTAGAAAACCCCTAAACATCCAAATATCAGAAAATCCAAAAAATATTCAAATAACAAATAACACAAAAAACATTTGAAAATCAAAAATCCAAAAACATTAGAAAACATTCAAAAGACCTAAACAACATCAAATATCTTAGAGAAAACCCTAAACATCCTCAAAAAAATCAGTGAAGTTTGTATCAATGGCTTATCATAAACTTTATCCTAATCACAACACTTGATCAACATGTCCTAGGATGTGTCCTTCCTACGATGGAAATCAACATCAGAAATCACCTTAACTAAATTAAACTTGGCAAGAGATATATATAATATTGACTGTTTGCCTTTGATATTTTCTTATGATTTATCTTAGTGACCCATTCAGAGGACCTATCAATGATTTCTATCAAAGCGACTTAGAGAGAAAGGAATGGGGCATCGATCATTATCTTTCATTTATTGTGCCTATGGGTATTATTGTAAAATAATCTTGGTACATACTTAGTTGTGTGTAGGGAGGTTGTTTAGACTAGCTTGTTGACTATTACGTATGATTTGGTTTGATGTATTATAAACTACTAAACTACATTCCAACAAGGTTTCTGTATGTCAAGGTGCGAACTAGAACTATCCTATCTATTTGCAAAGTCAAAGTCCATTACACTAGATACAATGTCATCTTGATTATTAATACCTTGATGCATTGTGTCTATATGTTATATCAAAAATAAGGCATGACAGGGAATCCCAATCCCAAGATATGAGAAAATCATCATCATGCATCTCTCATCACCATCTCTAATAAAGTATCGATGGATAAAGGACTTGTTGGACCTTTAACATCAAAATCAATGGTCAAATCTTTCATCCTATTTCGTCTATCTTCTTTCCATGCTAACTTTGTATCATGACAATCAACAAAATCATCATCAATGCATCCATCCCACATCCATAGATCATTAGCTTGCATACATCTTACATCATCACAACATCTCATGAATATGGAAAACATATTCCATTGCATTATCATTATCATTTAAGTTGCACTAAATAATAAAGATTTGTTATTCTAAGCATCTTAAATCATTGCATACATATCATAAACATACATCACATTATCATATCATAAGCATGAACATCTTCATTGTCCATACATCCATATGCATACATCATCATCTTATTAACTGCATAAAAAAATACAAAAAAAGAAATGCATCCATATCGTTTGCATAAGCATAATATCTGCATATCATAACATGTCATAAAAAAGATACTAAAAAAGAAGTGCATCCATACATAAGCATATCAACATCATATGCATCCATACATTCATGTACATGGCATAAAGGGCACACCACATCATGAATCTGTATCATCTTGTATATATATCAAAAAATTACTGAAATGGTACGATACTTGATTCAATATGTGTATATCTATCAAAAGTACAATATCCAATGGGATATCAAAAAGGAGCCCATGAATTTATATTTGTATAAAGAATTGAGCAATAATAAAAAATGTATATACAAGCAAGCTAGCCTTGATGGATGCTACCCTCCCTAGGCTATCTCTCTAATGGTCGATCCTCAACTCGGGGATGTGCTCCACTCCTCTACAAAAAATCTAGTTGCCTCATCACCACAGGGACATCTTGATGATAGTACATACAATAATACGCAACCTCGGTCACTGCCCCTTTGTATAAATGGGTAGAAACTATTTGTCCTTGAGTTGCAGTTGTCATAGACTCTAAATGTTGACACCGCCCGGCCTCCTATGCCAAATGCATATATGAGGTTTGTATGAGCTAACGCTCCTAGTCCCTCTTGGTTTTCACTGCCAATACTTGCTACCGAGCTTGGTCTCTCTCAGTTATCAATACCAATATCTATTGTCGAGCTTGATCTCCCTCAGCCGTAACCACCTATAGTTGTTGTTGTAACTGTCGAATCTATACATCATTGGGATCTATCCCAGGTGATGGTTACTGTGGTGGTTGTTGTGGCTGCTACTATATCGATGGCCATTGAGGTGGTTGATGATGCAATGGTGGTGCACCTGGGACCTATCCATCCTTAAGTTTCCCATCCTAGTTATCATGTCCTCTACCCCATCCTCTGCCCTATCCATCATCTACCTAGCCTCAACCTCTACCTACGCCCCTCCCTCCCAGCCTCCCTCATGGAGGTATACCGACTGGATTTGTTAGTCTGGGAGGGGGTGCAAACCATGCATCATAAGCATGCATAGTTTGTGCATCTTCTTGTCCTTGATCATAAGTCCATGACCTCATGATAAATCCCTCAACAACCTTGTGGGTTGGGATCGTATGTCCCCATGTAGTCTCTTGGTTTGATCTGGAAAAATGGTTGTATAAGCATCGTTAGGCCTATCCTGCCTCTCGCCAAACTGTCCAAAAACTCTATCGAGTAGGTACCTCTCAATCATGGTGTGATCTCAACCCTACATGTACTAGGTTTTTTGAGAAAATAATAGTTGCTATACATTGTCATACCATGCTAGCATTTGGAGCAATGGCCGCCATCTAAATACTGTCATCTCATCAATCACTCTTTGTCATTATGGTATACCAAGCTTCCTTGTGTGTAGAAGAGTGATGGTGCACTTGTACCTCTAAACAACTAGATCATTTGGATCCACATCTTCCATATGAACAATCAATCAGATCACGAAAATGTGCTCCTAGGCCCATATGTGAAGAAGGGTGACCCTTGTACCAATCGGTCTCCCATCACAATACAAAAATTCATGCATATCATGGTAAAGGGAGGCCAACATCACTGGCCCCTATGCATACCGAGTCCTCTGAAACAACATCTTGTGCCATGTCATCCCCCATCTTGGACTAAATCCCCTACTCCATCAATTTGGGGAAACCAACCCCGAAATCACTGTCGCAATGATCAATCTAAAAGTTGATGTTTGACCTTTGTACATCTTGAGGTCAATTAGGGAGTTGACCAAGACTAGCCTCCTGGTCAAGAACCTCATGGTAAGCATTGTATCCTACATCAATGTCGTAAATCATATTCTCACCATGTATTGACAACCGCAAAATCTACCATACATCCTCTAGCATCACTATCACCTCGCCAGTAGGTAAGTGGAATGACAACATCTCACTATGCAATTGCTCACATAATTCTTTCATCATCGCCAAATGGGTCTGTACAACGGTCATATAGGCAATGCACCATAATTTAATCTCTCTCAGGTGCTCTTGTCATAGCTCAGATAAAACATCAAGTCTAGACAAGCTAGTCGATCGGTGCTTGCGAGACATCAAGGCTAGATAACCTCCTATACCCATGAAGCACATGACGTCAAAATTCACAAAAAAAACTAAGTTTGGAGTTTTTATCCCCCAAATTGACAAAAGCATCGCTATTTACAAAAGTGTTGCTATAACTCAAATTCCAAACAATGAAAATGGATGCATTCAAACTACAAATCACAAAATGTGTTGTTAATCACTCCTGCATTGCCATTTGAACTTTACAAACCCTAATTATAAATTCAAAATTGGATGGATGCATCACTATTTACACCTTCACCATGATTTTCAATCAGGAAACCCTAATTCTAAATCGAGAAATGTGTCGCTAATCACAGTATCATAGCTAAAATTAGCAATAGCATCGTCGATTCTAAAAATAGTGTCACTATATAGGGATGCTGCCTAAACTCAAATTTCAAAATGCAACAAATGCACTTAAAATTCAAAATAAAAGTCGAGTTTTGAATCACATATCGGTGGTCTTGCACCTGGAGGTCTCTAGTACTCTTGAACTCAATTAGAAATGTGTCGTGCGAGCACTTGTTGCACCATTTCGTCAAGAGGACATAGCTCAAATTACAACAACTGTCTAAGGTGTGAATGCACAAATGAATTGAAAGTGACCCTTCCTCACCTATATATTTATGCCTACAAATTAGGGTTTTTTGCCCTAATTTAACTATAAAGCTAGGGCTTATCACCATTTTAAAAAATCTTCCCAAACTAAAGCTTGTTTTGCACCATTTTTTGCATTTTTGGCATGTTTTTTGCATCCTTGATCCTTTTTTATCCTTGAGGCAACATTTTTTACCTTTGTTGATAAATCAACCCAAAATTTAAATTTTTTGCCTCATTTCTCAAGGGGCCAGGGAACCAACTTATTTCTTTTACTACGGAACCAATGGGGCATATAAACATCAGATTTTTTTTATTTTTTGATTTGAGCAACAATTTTTTAATCCAAAAAGCATCAGTCTTTGAACCAACGTAGTAGGTACCTCACTTCAAAGAGGGGAAAAATGTGGACACTTAAAAATTTCCTGAATGATACCATGCACTTGAATCATATATGCTAACACCATTTCATTATCAAACACATCCTCTTTTTGCTTAATTAATTAAACTAGCCTAGCTATTTAATTAGTTATGTCATTTTCATCTATTAATCTAATTAAGTTAATCAAGTTAATTCCCCCCTTTCATGCTAACATGTCATCTTATTAAATTAAATATAACAAGATATTTAATTTAAATCCCTAAGTCCTCTTATTTAATTAAATAACCCTAAGTTATTTAATTAAATATCATATCACTATCCCCCTTTTCATTAAATCATTTATTTAATGAATATAATGAAATTCCCATAATTGCATAATTAAACCTTTGTTTTAGTTATCAATTAGCAATAAATCTAATTCCCCCCACTTGCAAGGGAATATTTCAAGGTAATATTCCTCTTTTGAACATTCCTCCAAAAATAATATTTTAGGGATATTCCTTCCCCTTTTTTTTGTACATTAAAACTTTATTTTAATTTGCCAAATATCTATTTTCCTTACCCACAAGGATATTATGAGGGAGTATACCTTTTTGAAACAAACATACAAGACTCCATGTGCAAGTTAACTTACAGGACTTCTTGTGCAAGTCTTGAAAGTGTGTTTGTTTGGATAAATGTGAGCCCTTGATTAAATATCATCTTGCATTTTCAACCCTTGATGAGAATCTATGATCCATGCCTCCATCATCCTTCCTTTTTGACCATTGATTAACCTTTTTAATCTTAGCCCTCCATTTCTCATTTGCTTTCCTATAAATAGGTCACCATTTGGAGACAAATGGACCCATCTTTTTTAGAGAAAACTTGTGTTGTTGAAATCACTCACACTCACACTCATATTTGGCATTTACTTAGTATCATTTTAGTTTAATTACTTGCATTAATTAGCTTATTATTCATTAATGGCTTCCATGGTAACTTAGATGCATATATTTAGCTTGCTTGTTAATTAGGGTTTCAATATTTTTATTTTAGAATCCATTTAGATTAGCTTTGTATACATCCATATCAATCATCTTAATCTAAATCATGTTAAAATAGCTTGCATCATGCTAATATAGTTTTAAATCATGTTTCATCACACATCTCACAATGGTTTCATCAGTTTTTTTCAATAAAACTGAGTGAAGCAAGCTCATTTATCCACGGGATTGGGAAAGGGTCATTGTTCTACATCAACTTGACACCACTCCCCCAATAGGATAATTTTCAATGTCTTAGATTATAGGTTTTATCAAGATTTCATGAGTTAATGTGGTATTTTTAATGGATTCTTTATCTTTGCATAAATTGAATGATCTCTATTGGTTAGGCGTTTAGTGGCATGAATATGCTGTGATTCTTCATGTATCAATTGTAGTGGGCCCATACTAATTTGTCGGTCACAATTCAATATGTGATGAACATAGAGGTTTGATAGATATTTTGTTTAACTTTATTTGCAATATATGAGGTTTTTGAGCATCAAAAGACGATAAAAAAAGAGAATTGTTTGCAAAGGAGGATAAGATATTGTCATGTGAAATGAAAAATATGTTTGTTTTGGCTCAATCCACATGGATTTTCTTTGATTGAGGACTTTTAGTCAATTAGCATTTACACTTACAACTCAAGTAGTGTACAATGTTATACAAAATGATGATCAATTGATGAAAAGTATAATTTTCAAGTTGGTAAGTGCCTATTCCATCTTTATACCTTATACTTCACACTTAACATGATATTTAAGGATATGTTTGTGTAGCACCACTATTTTTTTTTTTTTGTGAAACTCAATAGAGAACTTGATAAGTTGATTCATATTAGAGTAGTTTCTTTAGATATTTTTTATTATCATCCACTAGATGAAAAACATGTCTCTAAGCTAAAATAGTGACAATTTTAGGCCAAATATACAAGTATAGGAGTTACTACATGTCTAGGTATAGGGACATGGCTTTATGCACTCAAGGGTGCCAAGACCCACAAAACCACCCTTCCTCCTTTTGCATAGGTCAAAGCAAGCAAAAGGAGAAGATATATAACTAAGTTTGTAATATTTGTTTCATTGTTAGGTATACATTATAAACTTGTTGGAAAAGTTATCATGTTTGGAAATCAAGATGAGGAAACTCAAACTTAGTATTGTCAATCCTTGCTATATGTATGACCATAATGCATTATATACAACACGTGTTGCATAGAAATCATGATGGATTTTAGATTTAGGGGATACCAATGATATGGAAAACATGGTTATTATTTTCTACTCTTAGGGTAGCCATACAATGAGATATTTGTGGGAAAATCTACCCTCTTAAGTGTTTTGGGTGAAGGGGGTTCCTTCAAATATAGATTATTTTATTTTATGAATGTTCCCTATGCTCCATACTTATGTATGGATTTATTATCCTTTTATTATCATTCATTCAACTAAATAAATAAATTTGAGTTCACAAACCTTATGTTATAATTGAAATTTGTTCAAATAATTCAATTATATCTATCAGTAAAGTTGACCCTTAAACTAAATTGTGCAAGTTTGATCAGTTTATACCTTTTGATTATGTCTTATCTTTGGCTAATGAAGACACTTTAAATGACATATTCAAAATGCTTAATTTTTCTAAATGATGTGGTCTATAAACTATGATTGTTGTATTATACAACAGTCATCAATGCACATCTAAATGTATAATTTATGAATTGTTCCTTTTAGCAATTAATTAAGTTTGAACTAGAAAGAAAATAAGAAAAAAAAACATTGTACCTTAAAGAACCATACTTATGGAAGAAACTCTAGTAAAAGTTAGGTAAATCACCTCCTTATCCACTATTTCAATGTGAAATATAATCTTAGACCTCTTAGGTGCACAAATTGCTTAAAATAACTATTTTTTGTCTATAAGATCACACAACTCTCTTAGACATAATCCTCCAACTTTGTTTTTTCCTAATATACTTATTGTTCACTTGGAACCTTGAATTCTCTTACAATTCACTTCTAATTCCTTTAGTTTTCCTCTTGGGAATTTCTATTGCACTATTATGCTTGTACAAACTTATTGAGAAGCTTGGAACTAACTAGGAGCCATGAAGAAAGGAAATTTAAAGCACTAAATTGGGTATTACAAAATATTTTTTCACATGAAATTTCACTTTCTGTAGTGACAAAAATGCCCCTCTAGTAGGAAACCACCTTGGTGGTAGTGGTTTCACAATTGCCATGGTAGTTTAAAAACTACCACAATAGTTACATAATAATTGTCTGGAAAAATCAAATAATTATGCATTGTGCCATGAAAAATCTAGTTAACCTTTTTTTTTTCCATTTTGGCACTTGCACCCTAGTACCCTACACAAATGTGTCTTTTGAATTATGTTACACTTTACCATGAAATATTCTAATCCATTTATATATTATATCTCCACAATACCAAAGCTTTTTGCTTCTAAAATCTATGAAGACTTAGAAAATGAGATGTGCCCCCCTCAATGAATGACATGACTATTACCCACCCTAACCAAGAAATTGAACAAAATTTATGTCCAACTATCTTAAGGTGTTTGATATATTAAATTTCTTGAAATTGTTTAAGGAATTACATTAAAACTCTTTTCTCCACTCAATATTAACAATCTTAGTGCTTTTTATTTACATTCTCCTTACTTGAAGATTCAAGATCTTGGGTGGCTAATCCTTGCCCTTGTAAGAATTCAACATGGAGCTTTGTCCACCCTTAAGCAAGTGATACTTGGTTACCATTAGGTGATAAATATTATTTTTATATACATGTAAGGGCTATCAAATATAACTCCACATATCCATGGGCACAACATCTACAACCAATTCATAAAAGAAAATCAAGTTAACAAAAAAAATTAATTTATATTGCTTATTAATGGACAAACAAGTGCCCTCTTTGATCAAACTAAAAGAATAAGGCTTGGTGTGTTAATAAATTTTTAAAACCAATAATTTTCTATTGATTCTCATGAATGAGGTTATGTTGTGAACAACAACTAAAAAGTGCATCAAATTTAACATTCTTGAATATAATTATAATGCTAGATAACTTTGATTGCCTCTTTTCCTCCTATGCCATGAGATCAAACCTAACACCTTCTTTGTAGTGTAATAAATTTTAGAGTCAACCTCTAAATTACAATCAATGATAGTTCTCCTTCTAATAATGGTAGGCATGGCTATTTTCTTAAATTTTACCTTTTTTCTATGGGTAATATGATGGATGTAGCTTCTAACAAGTTTCATTTTTATTATCATTCACATCATAATGGTCTCAATACATTGTAGGATTTCCTTTAGTGTTTCTAGCACTCACCTTATTTATCTTGTTCATGGTTCCTTTTGTATTTAGAAGGATGGACTATATACTTCAAGATAGTG
Organism: Sequoiadendron giganteum; assembly: GCA_007115665.2. Taxonomy (NCBI): domain Eukaryota; kingdom Viridiplantae; phylum Streptophyta; class Pinopsida; order Cupressales; family Cupressaceae; genus Sequoiadendron; species Sequoiadendron giganteum. The sequence continues at coordinate 223,240,403 of CM021107.1, read as the reverse complement.
GGCATGTGCCCACACTTCATCATTACCATCAACTTAAAGAGAAATGTAGGCATCTGTAGACATGGAAAATGTACAAATTTGGTTCGAGACACTTGATCCAGATTACTAATGACATTTCCTCATAGATCATACTCTCAACTTTTCATCATCTTTTGTCTCTTAATTTAATAAATCATTTTATTTGATTAAAGTCTCTAAAGTCCTCTTATTAAATTAAATAAAATAAACCTTATTTGATTCAATCTAACATCTTTCCACTTAGTTAAATAAATCAAAATCATTTATTTAATTAATAATTTCCTCTCAATTCTGATTTAAATCAATTCATCAATTTAAGGCAAAATTGTCAAATCATCTAATCTCTCATTAAATTAATCAAAATCTTGATTAAGTTAATCCTTGTCACTAAATCCTCTAGAGAATGCAACTTGCACATGAAAATAGATTTAATTCATTTATTAAAACTCAATTTTCCCTCACATGACATCAAAAGGGAATATTTCCTCAAGTTTGAATTCAAGAAGTCCAAGTGGATGGGTATTTCCAACAAAACATTCACTCATCTTACATGTCCTTGTGCATTGATCCAAGTGGTATTTATTTCATTCTTTTTTCCCTCTCACATGTCATTTTCCTCAAATTCAAATTCCACCTAATTGCTTTTATTGGCACTTTGGCCAAAATGTGCACAACCATCAACCATTCGCATGGTGACAAGTGGCGTTCAACCATTGGGTGAAAGTTAGTCCCACATTGCCCAAATCTTCTCTTTTGTTCCAAATTCAAATCTATAAATTGGAGGATTCTCTCCTCAAACCATATCCACAATTTCATGCAAAATTACTCTCTTAACATTGAGAGCCAATTTTGTGCACTCCATTCCATACATTCATAGTTTTCACAATTTCATAGCTAGGTTATGCTCAAATCTCATTGAGGAGATTTGATCAATCTACAATCATCAACATTGCAATTCAGGAGTTGAGAAAGGGCCAATTTCGACATTTCAATTGGCACCAATTCCCCCATGGGATTACTAGTTTGTTCACTTAATTAGGATTTACTTTCATTTATTTAGCTTGTTCTTCATTTTCCTAGTTTAAGTTTGAGTAGATGGATTTCATGGGGAATCCTTCATTCTTGTTTGCATTTGATCTAACATCCTGATTTGTTTTTTGTTCCTTGTGCAATTGCAGGTTTAGGGGTTCACAACATCCAACAATGGTTATGAAGGCCTCTAATATATTTGATCAACACCTCCTTTTTTTTCACATCTTTTTCATGTGGACAACCGTTATTTGAAAATAACTATTGTGCTCTTGCACACTCACTAATTTTTGTTTCAAAAAATATGACTCCATACATCTTCCCTCTCTATTACAAAGTGGGTAACTTTTTTTAATCAAATTTTCAAATTGATCCTGTTAACTAATAAGATATTTTTTCCTTTCTTAAATCCATACAATGCAAGAGATATTCAAGCCATGTTAAAGCATGCTTTTCCATTTTAATCTAGAAAGGGAAATTAGGATAATAAATACTAAATATACCTATATTTGTGCCAACCAATGATACAAAATTATCCACATTTACATCTTCAAATGGATTAATTTCATTCTTTGATTCAACCTTGAATTGAAATATATTTAGAAGACTTGATTCACCATGGTATTGTTGTTCTTCTTCTATGTAGTGGGCCTACTCTAGGGTTTTCACTTCATAAAATTATCCTATATTTCCTTTGATTAGAGAATCTCAAATTATAGCCCTCATCTTTGTTTCTACCCTTATATTTTAGGGCATGTGCAAGAAGTTGGGTCCACAAAATATTTAATATTTTCTCCGATTTTCAAATTTTATCACAATTGGACTGAAAATTTGAAGCACTTACAAATTGAGCCTTTAAAAAGTCTAGTAATATTAAATTTAGTATTTTGTCTTATTTTCAAATATGCAATTTATTCTAATACTGAGATGATACAAATTAATTTTTAATAGGCATATATAAAAACCACTTTTAAAAGTCGCTTTTTCAGGACCATACCATGCACATGTATGGACACCATAATTTGACCTAAATAAAATTATTTTTCTAATTCCTTTTGGGGAAATATGTGTAATAAATTGAAGATTGGTGAGGTTTTTTAAAAAAATCTAAATATTTTTCTTATTAATTTTGTATTGGCCCTAATTGTTGTTTTTGAAAACCCTCATGTATGCACAATAATTTGACCTAAACTAATCACTTTTATTTTTTTTCAATGTGTAAATAATTGTTTGTAGATTGATGTCATATTATTTTTTACAAGAAAATTAAAAAATTAAAAGTTAACTAACAACATCAAGTTTCCACAGTCCATGATAATGAATTGTTATTTTTTATGGATTGAAACTGTATTTTTTTTAATCAATGTTTTAGATCAAACTCCATGATCCATCATCAGGATAAAGTAAAATTAAAAAATATGAAAACTTGGTATTTCTAGTTTATGGACCGATTTCCTTAGAAATTAATTAAAAAATATTAAAAAAATTAATCATAAAAAAATTACATATATGAAAAATAGACATCATGATCTAAATGGGTTTTAATTTATTTATTTAAAAAAAAAAAAAAACTCTTAGCCATATTGCCAAAGTTTCTTCTCTTGAACATTTCCATGACCTTGTACTTGCAAGTCCAAGGCTAATGGTTAGGTTACCATGCATTTCCCAAGCCTAAAACCAAGTAAAAAAATAGGTTGGGATTTCAATTTTTTATAGAATGGGTACCCATTTAGGCTCGGGTCCTCATTCCTTTCGATATTTTTTCTTTGCACGAAACTTCCCCTCTTTGTGGATCCAACTTATTACACTTACCCTTTAGAAATTTAATACCTTTCATATTAAACAACTCCTTTTAAAATATCCCCTCTTTTAACTATATATTTTAGGTACATATTATTTTAAGGATATTTTTATACTCTTATTTATTTATACCCTCATATGTTCAACTGAACATTTCATTTCCAACAGTATCACACCTAGCTTGAATTGAAAAGAATAAATTTTGATAGGATATTATGAAACAAAATACTTTAAAATAATTTAACAATGATCAATCTTAACTTACTTTATGTTTGGATCAATAAAACAAATAAATACATGTGCATAGGGTAGACCAAAAGAAATTGAAACTATTTAATTGTTCACCTTTCTCATGTCTACCAATCAAAATTGAAATTTTACTCTGTAGTATTAGCATGTTTGAATCTTTTAAATAAGGCATCCACTAAATTTCGTGACAAAGATATTTAAAAATGGTCAAAATAGGTAACTTTTTTCTAATCATTGCCAAGTTAGGCACTAATTTTACATGTGAGATTTACAAGGTGCACATTGGTCAAAATCTTCTTTTTGAATCAAAAGTGTGTATCCTTTATGGTGTACACACACCTTAAACATTTCAACCACTTAAAGAATTAACAAATTTATACTCAATCTCTAAATAAATAACATAACATTCCTCTTGTAGCCTCATTAAAGCTAAATGTATAAAGATAATTTTAAATTTTTATTTTTATCTAAGTTCCTATCCCTAAGATCCATTCCCCAATCAATTTCATTATCTTATCCCCAATACCTAATAAAAATATTGATACATTACCCTCTCTACCCCTAATACCAAGTGTTATAGCTATCTATTTTTTTAATTGTAGTGTCTTAAATTGCATCTTGTGGCAATTTCACACTTGTGCATTTAGCCTACCACATTTATGGTGCCTAGTTGCATTTATGACAAGAACCTTATGAGTCAAAATTTCATGATTTCAACTCCATGAGGGACAAAAATGAAGTGTTAACAGTCTGCCACCTCATTTCTTGCAATGTGGTGAGTTGGACACCTACGTGATGCACAAACATCCATGCAACATGCTAGCATCCCTGAACTTTCTAATTTTAAATGAGGTAATCTTGTGAACTTTACTTGTGGCACGTGTTTTTGTGGCAGAATCAAAAATGTAACAACTTTTCCCACCCATGCAACCTCATAAAACTCTATTTTTCATTTCCATTCTCATTCATTCTCATCTTCTTGTAGTTCATTCTCACTTCTTATTGCTTCAACTCACTTTATCACTCTCTTCTCTTCTACATCTCTTCTCTACGATGAATCTCTATCGAATTTACATCTCATCAATAGCCAAGGCTCTCTTGCAAGCATTCAAAATATCATTTTTCAAGCCAAGAGGGAGCCACTAACTATTGCTAATGTTATCTTGTTGCATTATCTTGTCTTGTGTATTTGGTAACAATTCTTGTTTTGAATCTATTTATTTGTGATACAAGTTCTCCTGATCTATAGTTTGGTTTGATTTTATCACACTTCTTGTCTAATTTCTCTCTATCTAGCTATCTATGGAGGTGGAAAAACCAAAATAGTGGTTTGTTTGAGGCAAGTCCCAAAGAAACTCCAACACTTTTCCTTGTCCTCCTTGTGTGTAGGTTTTTTATGTGAAGCATTGTTGGAGGCTTCATAGTGAATCACCTTCCATGAGTTGATATCTTACCTTATTTTTCATTTAAATTTATTTAGTTTGAATTTAGAAAGTGTTCTTCTTGTTGTCATTTCCTTTCATTTTAGCTTTCTATCAACTTAGTAAAATAGTCATACTTCATATTTTGGGTAGATAGTAGAATATGTGAGTTTTGTTTACAATTCTAACTCTCTCTTCATATGAGATGCAAGTGCATCCTTGAGAAAACAACATGCCATGTTATCATTTGAGTCTTGCACTAACATCATGTGGCCAAGAGCTAGTTAGCTTGTTCTAGAGACCCATGCAATCTACTCTTTCGATCCTTGAAGTCCTTCATCTTAAAGTATATCAAATACTCTCTTTCAAGTATATTTTTGCAATCTCTTTCATCTTGTAACTCTGCCACTTGAGCTTTATACATTGAGGTGACCGAGGCATATTTGCTCCATTTAGATCTTGTTTGTCTTAGGACTTCGGAGTAGTGAATCCCCTCCACATTTTGGTGAGCTTGACATGAAACAGATTATGTCAAATCTTTTTAAAAAAATTTAATGCTTTCAATAATGCTTTTTCTAAGGAAGGTTTCGATATGTTAGATGATACCTTAGATGATTTCTTAGAGGCATATTATCCTATTCGTAGATCTCATGAATAACTTCTTCACCACAACCATCTACTTCATCTTCACTAGTCGAAGAGTTTGTCAATGTAGTTGTAGTCTTTGTGGCTCCTCAAAGGCCTAAGAGACTCATCACTTATGTGACTTTGGCTATCCCATATCCTATAATAATTCATTCCATTCGTGGGGTCCTGATCACTATTGGCTCACTGGAGCTTTACATGAGATTCTTGAAGGCTACAACTCCCTCTTACAATGAGGTAGCTCATACTACAACACTAGAAGGAATCAATAGAATTTGAATCATCCTAATTTTTTACCACTTTCTCAACCAAGTCTTTTTCCAACACATAAACCTATAACTAAATCACCTAGTGATTATAATCTTGTCGAGAAACTTCACATTAATCCTGCCAAGATTTCACTAAGGCATTTTATTTAGTCTGCTCTAGTTTATCAAGGCTCCAAGAAGATTTAGAAAAGATCCTCTTCCTTCTTCTACTAGGCCAATAAATTTTAATGCGTTGATGGCTCATATTCATGCAAATTCACCAAATATAACATTCTATTTGCAAGAACTCTTGCCTCTAGAAGAATAGAAGCAAGTATATCCTCTAATGATTATAATTAATATTAATAGCATTAATATTAAGTATGCTATCATTGACAGTGATTCAACTCTCAACATATGTAGCATTGGCCTATTACCTAAAATTAAAATTGATTCATCTTCTCTTGCTACTTCTTTGTACATTCATGGATTCGATAATGTTGGTCAATAAACCCTAGGCATGATAATCTTGCCTTTGAGTTTGGGACCCATTATTGTACCCACCTTAGTCTATGTTATGGAAGGACCTTTATCTTACAATATTCTCTTTGGAAGATCCTAGATTCATGCTTTGGGGGCTATAACTTCTACTTTGCACCATTTAATAAAATCTGTTCCTAATAACAAACTAATTGCAATCAAGGCTGACCCTAATTCTATACACCTTTTTGAAATGATAGTTGTTGATCTGGTCTTCATTTCTTATACTCTTAAAATTTCATTTCATCGTTATGTTCCAATGCATTGACATCCTCTTTGGTAGTGATTGATTTGAAGGCTACTCCTGAGATGGATGTCCCTAAGGAAGATCGTCCTGAAGTGGAGAATCATGTCTATCCCTTCTATTTCTTCTTCTGAATAAAATGCATGTCTTGGTGATGATTGGGGGTCTTTGGAATTTTCCAAGTTTTTTTTCAAAGAGTACAAGGTTGACCCTATGAACCACCTTGATATTCCAATAGTCTCATACACATTTGCCAAGAAATTTGATTGTCCTCCCGCTAAGGAAAGTAATCATGCTCCTATTGAGAATGATTGTGCCCCTGCTGAGGAAGATAATTGTGCTTTCGTCAAGGAGGTTGATGTTTGTAGTCCCATTAAAAAGGAAGGTTATTGTGATTATGTAGAGGAGTATGATCTGCATTACTGGAATTATTTTCTCTATGTAGATCCTCATCCTTCTCAAGATTTGCAAATGTGTTATGTCCTTGGCTTCAGACTTCTCTCTAAGTATGGTTATGGACGTAGGGGTTGTGTGCATAATGAAAAAGGAATTCAAGTCCCTATAGAATGTATACCTCACAAGGGTAATTTGGGGCTTGGTTTTTCTCATGAACAGTCAAGGCAGAAACCATGGTGGAGTGTCAGCATGATTTTTGTTTAGCCTCTCAATCTATTCCATCTTGAACTAATTGAAAGAAAAGTGGACTCTAATGGTCTAGATTCCTTCTGTAGACATGAAAAATATACAAGTTGATCCTACACACTTGATCCTAATATTACTAATGTCTATTCATCCTGAATCATCGTCTTAGCTTGTCATCATATTTCCTCTCTTAATTAAATAAATCAATTTATCCGATTAAGTCATTCTCTTCTATTAATTAAATGAATCATTTTGTTTAATTAATCCTATCATCCTTCTTTTAATTAAATAATTCACTTTATTTAATTAAATCTCTAAATTCATCTCCTTAAATTAAATAAATTAAACCTTATTTAATTTAATCTAGCATCATTCTCCTTAGTTAAATAAATCAGCTTTATTTAATTAAGTCTAAAAACATTATTCCTCTCATTTTGATTTATTTAAATCCTGAAATCCAAGTCAAAATGGTCAAATCAGCTAATCCCCCTCTTAATTACACAAATCCTAATTAATGTTAATCCTAATCACTCCAATTCTCTAGATTTTGCAACTTGCACAATAAATCAATTTATTTGATTTATTAATTCATCAATTTCCATTCAAAAGAGCATCTTTTGTGGAATATTCTTCCAATTCAAAAATCCCTCCAAAAGGGGATGGGTACTTCCAACAAGGAATTGAAAGCCTCTTACATGTCCTTTGCATTGAGCCAAGTGACATTAACTCTATTTCCCTTCCCTCTAAACATGTCATTTCAGTAAATTCAAATTTGAATCTCATAGCATTTATCATACACATTGACCAAAATGTGTTCAGTCCTCCTCCAATCACATGTGGACAAGTGGCATTCTCTCATTGGTTGGTCTTTTGTCCCACATTCATTCAAATCATTCAATCTTCCATTCCTCAAATCTACAAATGAGAGACTCTTCCTCTCATTCATCATCCACAAATTGAGTAAACTTACTATACTCAACTTCATCCTCAAGCATATATACTTTCATCCATTTTATCAAGTTCTTAGCTAGGTTACATAGGTTTTTCATCATGGAGCTTGATTGAATTTTCATCAAAGTGGATCATTCATCAACATTGTATCATAGGAGTTGGGAAAGGGCCAATTTATACACATAATTGGCATCAATTCCTCCATGGGATTGAGGATTTGCATGCTTAATTAGGATTTCATTTATCTTCCATGTTTTGTTCTTCATTTTCCTATTTTTGAGTATTTCTAATGAATTTCATGGGGAATCTTGATTATCACTTGCATATGAACCTACTAATGTGTATGTTTCTTGTGTTTGTGCAGGTCTAGGATTGGGGTTCACACCTTCTCTTCAAAGGAAGCGCTAGAAGAATTCTTAGGTTTCTAATCTCATCTGCCTCTTAAACACCATAAATGATGATTCTCGTATCGCTTGAACAAACAAGCATACTTTGGAGAATCCATTGTGAGTGTTGATGAGAGGGCTCCCTTATCTAATATGTATCATGACATTCTTATTTCCCATCCTAAAGACTGTAGTACTCTCCTCAAACGGGATACTAATAATGTTCTCATGGATCCTAAGTCTTTTGAAAAGGTGATTAAGATTGGAAAGTTCCTTTCTTTAGAATAATCTAAACAACATTATTATTTTTTATATTCTCATCCTAATATCTTCACTTGGTCATATGAGGACATGCTTGGTATTGATGAGTTTGTAGTGGTCCACAATATCATTATATATCCCAATTCTAATCCTATTAAACAAAAGATTCATAAGATAAATCCCAAGGTCGCCTTATTAGTTAAGACTGAGATAAAGAAGCTTTTAAAAGCTATTTTTATCCATCCTATTGACTATTCACCTTGGATATCGAATATCATTGTTTTTATCAAACCTGACGATCATATTCACATTTGTATTAACTTTCGTGATCTCAAAAAGGATTCTCTTAAGGATGACTTTTTGTTTCCTAATATTGATATGATTGTAGACTCAACCATGGGCCATACCTTTTTGTCTTTCATGGATGGCTTATCAAGATACAATTAAATTTGTATTAACTCAAAATATTAGTATAATACAAGCTTCACTACCCCTTTGGGTAGCTTTTGTTACGTGGTCATGTTCTTTGGGTTAAATAATGTAGGAGCAACTTACCAATGGGTGAGACTTATATTTCATGACATTATTCACAAAATTTTAGAAGATTTTGTGGATGATATTTTGGCTAAGTTTACGACTCATCATGATTATGTTGAAAATATTCATCTTATCTTTGAAAGGCTTCAACTCTATAAGATGAGATTGAATCCTCTTAAGTGTGTCTTCAACATCGATGCCAACAAGTTTTTAGGATTTACCATTTCCCATAATAGAATTTAAGTCAATACAAATAATATTGATGTAATTGTTAACATGTCTCCTCCTATGAATATCTCTCAACTACATAGTTGATAGGGGAAGATTCAAATAATTTGTAGATTTGTGTCTCAATCGGCTGATTGTACCCTTCCCTAGTTCAAGTGTTTGTTGAAGAAAAAATTTCAATTCTAATGGGATGATGAATGCAAAAAACTTTTCAGTCAATCAAGAGTTATTTATACAATCCTCCTATCTTAATGTTGGTTGTGTAAGATAAAACCTTTTTACTTTATATCTCTACATCACCTTATGCTTTAGTAGCTTCACTAGCTCAAAACGATGATGATGGTAAAGAAAGAGTATTCTACTATACTAGTCATATTCTATTTGATTATGAAACTCATTATTCTGCTATGGAGAAAAAAAAAATTCTCTTGTTTTCACAATGCAAAAGCTACAACATTATCTTCTTCATGATGAAACCCATGTCATTGTGAAAAGTGATCTTCTTAAACATCTATTTACTAGAATAGACCTTTGGAAAGATTGGCAAAACGGGTAATTTTTCTCTCTAAGTTCGACATAAATTTTATAACTCAAAAATAAATTAAAGGTCAAGTTGTTGTTGATCAATTGGAAAAATCTCCCTCACCCCACTCCTTCCCTAATCTAGATCTATTTCTTGATGAATTTTTTTTTGTAACAAATAATGAACTTGTATGGGAGATGTACTTCAATGGATTGAGATATCAAGCTACTCCAGGGTAAGTGTATTTTTAGTCTCAACCAAAGGAAAGCTAGTTCCCCTATCTTTTCGATTGGAATTTCATTACTTCAAAAACATTGTTGAGTACGAATTGCCCTTATTGCTAGGTTGTGTGCCGAGATGGAATTAAACATTAAACATCGCTACATTCATGGTGATTTTTAAATTATTGTATATCTAATTACAAGAATGTATCATGATAACTTGAATAAGTTATCTCATTATTGGGATTTGGCCTTATCCTTGCTTGATCTTTTCTCTTCTTTTACAATAGAGAATGTTCCTAGGAGAGAAAATTGACACACAAATGCAATGGCAAGTGCAACCTCCCTTGTGCCTTCAGATGATGGCATAGAAGAATACCACTTTATGGTTTACATTCTTTCTCTCTCCCACTGTCTCAGATCAACCTGAACCCGATGTTACAGTATGTTCTCACATAGACTCAGGGGAATGGTATTCTCACATTTATAATTATTTTAAGACTGGAATTTTTCCTAACTATGTGACTAAAAAAGCTCACACTCAAATAAGAAAATTTTCAGTCTAATACATTATACTATATGTTCTTTGTTGTAAATCTTATAACGATCTTCTACTTCTAAGTCTCACTAAGGAAAAAATACCCCTTTCCCTTTAAGAATCCCATTCAAGCTCTAGGGGTGGACATTTTGGAAATAAATCCTTGGTACGTAAACTAATTCACATGTGATACTTTTTCAAAACAATGGAGCAAGACTCCTTTTCCTTTGTCAAAAAGTGTCTACAATGTCAACAATATAACAACCTTATTCAAGCTCCTACTTAAGAGATTCAAAATTAGACCTCTCCTTGGCCATTTACGAATTGGGGATTGAATATTATTGGAAAAATATCACCTCCTTATTCGAAAGGATATACCTTCATCATTACTACTACTGATTACTTTATGAAATGGGTTGAAGTTTTTCCACTTTGATCCATGAACGTTGAAGTGATCTGTAGGTTTCTTCTAAATAATATCATTTCACATTTTAGATTGCATTCCACCCTTGTCTTTGATAATGGTACTTCATTCAAGAACAAAGAAGTGAATCAATTCATAGAAAAAATTCATATTCAACATCATTTTTCTACACCATACTATCCTTAAATCTAATGGCCAAGCTAAAGCATCTAATAAAACTCTTCAGTTTATTCTCTAAAAATTAGTGAATAAACATGGTAAGGATTGACATACTCAATTAATTCATGCCTTGTGGACCTATCGCAAAAGTGTTTGTACAGATACCGGTACAACCTTGTATAAACCTCATGTATGCTGACGAGGCTATCATGTCTTTAAATTTATAAATTTCATCTTTATGAGTTTCTCTTAAAGGGTTAATTGATGATGACATTTATCGTGATGATAATTTGTATTAGCTTTAGTTGCTCAGTGAGCGTTGGTTGCAAGCCCCCAAAAATCTCCAAGCTTATCAATTATTTGTTTCTAAACGTTATAATCAAGGTGTTCTTTCTCTAACTTTCAAGGTAGGTGAACTGATTCTCCATGAGAATTAGAGGAATTTAAATGTGTCATTTAATCAAAAGGGGAACTTCAACCCTAATTGGTTAGGCCCTTACATAATCATTTCCATGTATGGTTTTGGTGTCTATGGATTGTTAACTATTAAAAAAAACATGTCAATGTGATGCATCTTTGTCGATACTATGCATAGTGTCTATGCGGCATACACATGACACTAGTCCTTGGGGATCACAGTTCATTATGCTATGACATTTCTTCTTTAAAACATTATATCTACATTTTTTGGTATGATGTAAACATGTGTATGTAATTAATTTCTAATTAGGAATTATGTGTGTGTGTGTGTGTTTTATTATGTTGTATATCTGTGTATTGTATTTGATTACATCTTTTTAGGCAATTAGATCATCATTGAATTTAATTAACATACATCCAATATGTGTTTATTAGATAATGATAGCATCTAATATAAAAATGCATTCATAAAGATAAAATCCATCACATAGCCATACATGAAAGTATACATACACATAAAGAACATCGTGATGTCACACAAAAATCTCATATATATATATATATATATCAAAATGTCTTGTACATGTACCAAACCACTATATCAAAATGTGGTGACTGTATATTTGTATGCGTTTGTACATCAAAATAATGCAATACAAAACAATATAATCCATGTAAAAAACTTGGTGTGTGCAAATTGGGCCTCTAGTCCCCTAGTGCATGGCTCCTTGAGCCCTCTGGTAGTGGTGGTGGTGGAGGTGGAGGCTGAATTTATTTCATAGGTCATGACCAATGTGACCACAATATGGGCATACTCTTATGTGGTCCTTAGACCTCTCCTCGCAACTCAACATCCTCCTCTCGCAATCAGACCTCCCACTCACAGGCCTGCTGCAACTCTTGAAGATGTTGCACCTAAGGATCCATGCCCAACCTCAATGCCTTTGCCTACCTATTGAGTTCATTGAGCTAGCTCTACAAGGTATCAAGTGTCGCTATGGAACTCTCTACCTATTTCCTCACTTGATCTTGATCGACTAGTGTAATGCGGAGCTTCATCAAGCACTGATCTTTCCTTGGTCATCCTGGTGAGGTCAACAACCCACTGTACAATCTTGATGTGTGCCTCCTCATAAGAATTATTGAGAATCACAACAAGCTCAAAAATATGGGCATTTTTTCCCACTGATGTTGACCTATATTCGTCTATGATGCTCCCCTAGATAGGAACGACTAGGTTAGCCTTAGAAATGAACTACCTGATGAAGGTGATCCACCCTTGTGTGTTGACCACAACCACAAAGAAGTAGACGCTATCAGTACTAGATCACATAAAAAACATTTCCATATATATATATGAGTTAAACTAAAATGAATAGTACTGAAAGGAAATAACATGAATCACTCTTGTACCTAGGTTCCCAAGCTGCCAATGTGGATCAAGGGGCTAGAATGCTAGGTCCTAGTCCTAATTTTTTAATTATAAGAGGGATGACCGCTACTGAAGGTGGCACCAAAGAGACTAGGACTACACGTGGAGAGGATGACACTCTCTGCCATCATCTCGGCCTCTATTATTTCACTCGCTATTGGCTCACCCTCCTCGCTGCCACCGTCACTATGACCCTATCCTCTATGTTCCTATGCATCAACATTTCCCATGGGGGTATGTGTCAAGAAAATGAGGGTAGGGTCGATTGTCACCCATTATGCTCTAAAAATATGGGTAACTCTAACATTGTCGATCATAAGGACAGGAGGTTGATCTTAGTTATCTAACCCATCGTTGAAAGAAGAAATGTCCATAATGGTCAAATGATAGTTATCACCTACCTAGGTGGCACTCCTCGCTAACCAAATATATGTAGGAGGAGTCAACGAGATTTTTTGCACTTGTATGAACTGTCAGGTGACCTAATGCCAGTAGTATGAGGCTATAATATGGTATGATTTCCCCACTAGGAGATGATATGTGCTATATATGCCACAACTACCACCTATTTGTGGGCCATATCATACCCCTATAAGTTCACCATCTCATATCCTTTGACTACAAGGAATCAAACTATAGCTGCCAAAAACTAAGTTCTCCATATCTCCAATCATGCACTAATAGGTACATGTGCGCCGTCGATTTACCAGGTGCTACACCTTGGGGAAACCTGACTGGCTGAGTGTATGTGATGTGTGTGAATGTTCACACTTGTAGAAGCATTCAAGTTGTGAGACTGAAAAAACTCATAATGGATGTAACACCCAAGTCATAATGGATGAGGCCCCATATAGGTGAGATCCTCACCCATCCATCATGACTCAGAGGGCAACTGTAATGACCATCACTCTCTCGATGAGTGGTATGGAAACTCGCCCTTGATCAAACCACCACATATAGATGTGGCTGATGGTATCTTTGGTCTCTATCTACCCGAAAAAATACTACTGGCCCTTTAGGGCCTCTTGTTCTACCCTCACCTCATCATAGGCCACCTCCCATCTACAAATGGGTAGTCTAGTGATCTGATACACATCCTCCAACATAATGGTCATCTCTCTTAATGGTAGGTGGAAGGAGGAGGTATCTTCATCCTAGAGTTCCATGAGCACCATGAGCATCGATGGATGGTAACACATCTCTAGCAGTGTAGGCCCACCATAGGCCCACATGCCCCAATAGATCCTCATCATCTAGATGCATCCTCTCTCTCTGATCACACATCATAGTGAGAACATTTCCACCACTCTTCTCCTTGATCTCAGGCCACTCTTCTAGTATAAACAAAATTCATGTCAGAGGTCCATCCACATCATAAAATCCTCTCCACATCAAAAAACTTCTAAGCCTCTAGGACAGAGGTGTGCTACAAAGATGTCTGCACAACATGCCTATGTTCAAGAATGAAGGTTAAGCGATGACAACACACAAGGTAGATGCTAACATAGTCAAAATCCAGGTCAAAATGTTGTCAATATGATAACATGTCGATCGAACGCCTGTGCTAGTCTCGAAATGGAAAAGGAAAAAACATGCACAAACCATGAAGTAGGGTAAAATTACTCATACCTCATCGACCTGACCTCCCTTGGCTATGGTTGAGCAGAGTTTCTCAATCCTCGGGGCTACATATTCTTGGTTGCGAGGCATTTTGTTGGATTTCTCTCATAAAGTGCAACAAACTCCTCACTGTGACTAGTGAAAATGACCCTTCTATAGTCCCACCCAAGTATATATAGGTCATTTTTGGCCCATTTTCCTTGTGGATGTGGTCCTTCCATCCTTCATTTTTTTTCCCCATCTAGGTGGAGGCAAAAACAAAAGGGGGCATATACTCACCTCTTCATCATATTTTTCTTCCAAACCACTCAATTTTTCTTAACCATTCTTCTCGTCTTGGAAGCTTCTTTTGATTTTCGAACTAACCTAAATTTGAGTTTTATAGAATGAAACTTCACATCCGACATTGTAATTTCTCATTGCACTCAATCATTGGGGGCATCGACAATATCCACTTGCTTGACCTCTATGACCTCTACAGTATTGTTTTTGCACGTAAATCTACAAAAAAATCAAATTTTTGATCTTGCACTAAGGGTTTATTTTCTACTTTAGTGTAGTTTATTTTTCTCAAAAATTAGCTCACTAAAGTGGGGCAAAATGTAGTTTCATAAAATTACACCACATGGCAATTTCACACTTACACATTTAGCCCGCCACATTTACGACAAGAACCTTATGACTTATAATTTCACGATTCTCACTCCATAAGGGACAACAATGAAGTGTTAGTAGTCCACCACCTCATTTCCTACAAAGTGGTTAGTTGGATGCCTACATGCAAACATCCACATAGCGTGCTAGAATCCCTTAAAAATTTGAGTTTAAATGAGGGAATCTCACAAAATTCTCCCATGACACATTTCGTCATGGCATCATCACAGATGTAATGGATCTTCTCACCCATGCAACCTCACAAAAATCCATTTTTTAAATTCCATTCACATTCATCTCATCTTCTTGTAGTTCATTCTCACTTTTCTCACTCCAACTTGATTTATCACACTCTTCTCTTTTACATCTCTTCTTTATGGTGAAGCTCTACTGGATGTACATATTTTCAACAACAATAACTCTCTTGCTAGCACTCAACATCTTGTATGTCAATCCAAGAAGGAGCCACATTTATTGGTAATGCTCTCTTGTTAGATTATCTTGTCTTGTCTATTTGCTAACATATCTTATCTCATCTACTTATTTGTGATATGGTTCTCCTCCATAGTGGGGTTTTCTTTTATCACACATCTTGTCTATTTTCTATCTATTTTCCTATTTGTGGAGGTGGAAACACCAAAATAGGGGTTTGACTAAGGCAAGCCATAAAACAACCCCAACACTTTTCCTTGTCCTCCTTGTGTGTGGGTCATTCATGTGAAGCTTTGATGGAGGATTCATAACGCAAAACCTTTCATGAGTTGATATCTTACCTTCTTTTTCATTTTTATCTATTTAGTTTAGATTCATAAAATATTCTTGTTGTTGTCATTTACTTTCATTTTAGCTTTCTATTAACTTAGTAAAATAGATAAACTTCATATTCTGGGTAGATAGCAAACTCTGTGAGTTTTTATTACAATCCTAACTCTCTATATGTATAAGACACCAACACATCCCTTAGATGAGAGTGTATTGCACTGTCATTCAAGTCTCGTACTAATGTCCTTTGGCTGAGAGCTAGTCAACTTTTTCTAGAGACCTATGTAACCTTCTCTTTCGGTCCTCAAAGTCCTTCCTCCAAAATTATATTAGAGACTCTCTTTCAAGTATTTTTTTGCAGTCTCTTTCATCTTGTACCTCCATCACTTGATCTTTGTACATTGAGGTGATCGAGGGATATTTTTATCTAATGATGCCCTTGGGGAACTTTCTCCTTGCTTTTGGTGTCTTAGAATGATCATAAATTCTCCATGAGTTTCTCCACAATACCCTAAAGTCTCCATTGATTGAGATATGCTTGCAACATAAACTTCTAGTTTGAGGAACTATGATTTTTTTTCAAAGGTTTCTATATTTTTTGCTATACTTTCTAGTGATGTCTTCCAAATAAAAATTTAATTCAATATTTTTTATAAGGAATTTTTCCCACTTGATTTTGTTGTGGGAATCAACCTTCAAAATCACTCACAATAACTAATACCAAATGAAATAATTCTCTTTAATACCAATCTAACCCACAAACTATGATGGCTTATATCATACAATGACCCTCTAACATATCAATCTAAATAAAGAAATTATGAGCATTTCTCTTTAGAAAATAATTTGAATTTGAAATTTAAATAAAGTGAGAGAAAACAACTATCACAAAATAAGACAATGATTTTACCTTGGAGAATCTAAATTATGGGAGAAATCTCTAGTGAAAGTAAGATAAATCACCTTCTTATCACCAGTACAAAAACAACAATATATGACTGAAAAAACTACTAAAAACTACTTATAAATGACTGGACATGGTTGCGTGACTAGTAGTAGTTAATTGCCAATTATTCATAATGTGACTGAATTGATGACTAAACCATTTTTAGTCATTTTATTGATCAATTTGGTCGTTAATTTAGTTGTCTGATTGATCGATTTGGTTGTTAATTTAGTCGTTTGATTGATTGAGTTGGTAATTAATTTAGTCATTAATTTGATTGATTTGGTAGTGTGTTTAGTCATTAATTTAGTCACTGATTATTTTAAATTGGTCACTTATTTAGTCATTTTTTTTTCACTGATATATTTAGTCATTAATTTAGTCTTTGATTGTTGTTAACTGGTCACTTATTTAGTCATTTGTATTCATTGATTTCCATCCATTTGTAGCATATTTATTCATTAATTTTAATCATCATTTTGGTCAATTTGGTAGTTTATTTAATTGTTTTTGTTCACTATTTTTTGTCAACTAGTAGGTATATTGATACATTGTTTATTAATTGCATAATCATTATATTTAGTCATATTTATTCACTGATTTATGTCAATTGTTAGTTTATTTAGTTGTGATTGAGAAAACTGAGTTATAATGCCTTTTTTTTTCTTCTACAAGATAATACAATTTTGATGATAATTCTATGTTGTAACTTATTTGCAACTGCACATACATGTATGTTGCACTCTTTGCAACTTTTCCACTTCTCTACACCTCTTTATCTACTCTATATTTACCTCTTTTTTATTGCAGACATGGAGTTGTACAACTTTGAAAAGAGTTCTATTGGCAGGGTCTTTCTCTTTTTGTTCTTCTTTCATATAATTTCTTTACATCATGTGGTTTAATCATCATGCAAAAATTAATATAAGTCAAGTAAAGAATGAAAAAGATATAATTTTTTGTCCAAAAGAACATTTTAAGCATGAAGAATGACAAAACATTGGGCCAGACATTAAAAACTATTATATTAATTACCTCAACTTTAGGACAACTAAGATGATTGTGCTACACATTATTGCCCACTTCATCACTATCAATATCGAGAACTTTGTTGAAATCATGAAGGCATTTTTTTTTTCCTATTACTTTGATAAAATTTCTCTATATGTGGTTTAACCATCGCGCAAAAAAAAAACAAAGAATTCAATAGTCAAGTAAAGAATGCAAGTTATAAATTTATCCGAAAGAACATTTTCTAGCTCACTCCAACAATAAAGAAATTGGGTTGGATTCTCCTAAGTGCAGATTTCAATAATCTACATATTAAGAGGCATTTGTATATAGAATTGCCAAAAAAAAAAAAAAGAGATCAGTAGAGCCTCTTACCTCATTTGAATCCATGGATTTATGCTCATTCCATGTAGAAACTATAGGGTTAATAGATACAACCAACTACAAAACTTACTGAGTGAGGCTAAATATGCAACTCATTACCTTTTGGTACCCTGGTTCATTTAAGTTGACATGATCTACAAAGGCTTATATTGGGCATTGAGCATATGGCTATGAAATCTTTGTTGATGAACTAGATTTCCACTTCATCCTACTCTTAGATTTATTAGGATCTATTGATGCCATATAATTGACAATATATTTTGTACTTGATTCTCTATTACTATTTTCCACCTAAAATACAATGTCAATTTCAACATATAGTCAATTCAATAAAAATTTAAAATAAATAACACAATGTAAATTGAACCAAAAATCCATACACTTACTACAAATTTGTCCATTTTGGTGTGCAACCCGTCTCAGCCAAATTTATATCCAACCCTCACATTATCTATTTCTCTCTTGCCTCTATTACTCCTTGGAATGCATACTTTCTCTCAATGACTCCCACTGTTTGGGAGATACATTTGAGTCTAAACTCTATTTTCCCTCCATGATTGTTTTTCAACATTTGTATCTATAATTGTTCATCAAAATTCTCATCTTTTGCTTGTAATATTTTCTAGAGATTTGTCCACCAGTAGTCTCAAAAGAATTTTCAACTTTTTAGATAAAATTGTCCACAAATCGTGGATCTTGCTATGCAAAACTTGATTTTCAAATATCAAATGGGCCCTACATCTTACACCCAACTCGGTACTTTGTAGCATTTGGCCCAATGGGCTCACCATCTCTCGATACTTTGCAAGTTCCCACCTCATTTCTCTCCAAGGGAACATTGTAAAATGGTGGGGATCAGTGGCGACTATACCTGGATTAATGGAATACTTTTTAAATGTGGCCTTGACAACATTGTGCATCAATGTGTGCCTGAAGAAGATGTCTTTGATATTCTTCACACATGCCACATCAAACCTTGTGGAGGACATTTTTTTGCCTAGAGGACTACTTAGAAGGTTCTAACTATAGGTTATTATTGGCCTACTCTCTACAAGGATTGCAAGCGCTATGCTCAACACCATGATAAATTCCAATGCATGGGTCTTCCAACTAGATTAGATGAAATGCCTTTACATCCCCAGTTGTCCATCAAACCATTTGAGAAATTGGGTCTTCATTTTTTTGGACCTATTAGTCCCCCATCCAAAAACAAAGAGTATATTCTTGTATGTATAGATTATGTCACTAAGTGGGTTGAGGTCGTTGCTTTGAAACATGCAAGGGACACAAAAGTAGCTAACTTTCTCTATTTCGGAATCTTCACAAGATTTGGTGTTCCATGAGAAATTTTCACTGATCAAGGACCTCAATTCACATTAGAACCCATTGTTACTTTGGTAAAAGTGTAATACCCCTCTGTTTTGCTTCTTGTTCAAGTTGCTTTATGCTATGTTTGGTTGCAGTTACCTTGCTTCTGGATACATTTTGTTATGATGTTTTGATTGCTACCATTGAGCGACAACTATTATTGTTGGATGTAGTTATCTGATTTTGTTTCACATGCATTATGGATTAATGATGTTGTAGAGTTAGCATGAGATGTTATTATGAGATTACTAGATTATGATGGAAGTGTCAGTTTTGATGAGTGTATGGGTGAAGAGGACGAGTTCGCATCACTCGCTTGCGAGCGCCCTGCGAATCCGTAATTCCTTCTTCATAGTGTGTATTATATGTTGGACATATTGTATGATGTTGTTTATTTGGTTGCAGGATTGCAAGTACATGACATCGACTCCACCTGGTTTCACAGGTTTGAGTGTGTCGATCCAACGGTTAAGTTGAATGGGAGATAGTAGATAGGTAACATTTGTCAAGTTTATACCCTAGCCTTAGTGTGTCATCAGTTGTGTGTGTCGAGTCATTGTCTGTCTTGCTTTAATGTTATTTAATTCTGAAGAATTCTTGATTTGGAAATAAATATGTAGAATAATTGCATTTAAATCATGTTGAAGGTTATTTAATTTAAATAATGCAATATGGATAAAAGTTGATATTTAAATTAATTAATTGTATTTAAATTATTTAATTAATTAAATTTAATCCAAGGGGGTTGAATTTAGTTATTAAATAATTTAATTAATTAATTAAACATGATGTAAGAGAATGAAAGGAAATAAAAGAATTAAAATTAAATTTGGAATTTAATTTCAACGTGTGGGAATTAAATTGGAAATTGTAATTAAATATTTATTTGGAAAATTAGTTGCAACTGTGGAAATTAATTTATTATTTGAAATTGCATTTTAAATTGAAAGTGGATTTTCGAAAAGTGAAATTGAAATTGAAAATTGAAATTGAAATTGAAATATCTAATTTGCATGTAATGTGAATTAGGGTTGTAAATATTAAAATTGAAATTGAAATTGAAATATCTAATTTGCATGTAATGTGAATTAGGGTTGTAAATATTGAAATTGAAATTGAAATTGAAATATCTAATTTGCATGTAATGTGAATTAGGGTTGTATTAGGTATTTTTGATTTATAAAGAATACATGTTTTAATTTTAGGTGAGAAGGTTTTTAGAAAAATACATTTTTACAGCAGGGAAGAAATTTTGGAAAATTTGCACAAGGGTTTGAAGAAAGTTTGATTGTAGAATTTATTGAAGGAAAGATTGTTTGCATTTGTTGGATTTTGGATTGGTTTCATTGGAGGATTGAAGAAAAATTCAGGAAATCCTTGGAGGAGGCTTGCATCAGAAATTCATCTCTTCCTGTAGCTTCTTGTACCAAGTTTTCCTCTTTGTGTTTTATTGTTCTTGATTGTTTTTCTTTAAAATAGCAATGATTAAATATTTGTTTGTTAAATCTATTTTAGAAAATAAATTTGATATTAGAAGAAAAGAATTAAACAAATTTACAGCCTTTGCTTGTGAAAATTCTTGAGTGAAAATTGTGAAAACCTCAGTTGAATTTAAATTATTTGGAGAAATCGATTATGTTGTTATTGAAATCAAACATAGAGATTGAACAATGCATTTAGAATGATTTTAGAAAATAAAACCCTCTGTTTATTATTAAAAATTGGATTTTAAAATTTGCAGGATAGTTATAATTTTCATGGTAAAATGGTCTGGTTGTGTCACCCATAACTTCACTTTCACAAACTGAGTTGTTAGGAAATTTAAAGGGTTTTTGCATTTTGAAATTTTCTTATTCCTTTCAAAAAATCGCAAATACCCAGATTGTAGTTTTTGAGTTATGCTTGAAACATGAGACTGATGTTAAGTTATTTTTCCATGGCTATTCTGAAAATAAAATAATAATAAATTGATATTTATAAATATTAATATTTTATGTATTGTTATTATAATATTAAAATATTATTTAATAATATTTTATATTATAATATATAATATTAAAGTATTATATTTATTTATATTATTTTAAATAAAATTTGTATATTAGATTAGTGGAATTAAAATTATAAACATATGAGAAATTATTGTTTATTTTAAAATGGCATGTTAAAGTTTAATTGAAGGAGTTAAATATTTGATTTGAAGAATGCATAATTTACAATTTAATTGTGGAATTTAAATTCATGTATAAAAGGTCCAATTATTAATTTGAATTAATTGGAAAAATATATTTATATTTTGGAAAATTGATTATAAGGGATATTTTATTTTGAATTAAACAATTTGATATTTTGTAAAGAATAGAAGATATGTTAATGATTAAATATATTTAAATATATTAATTTATATTTAGTATATATATATTGAAGGTATATATTCATTTGAGAGAATAAATAATATTTTATCTTATTTTATTCTGTTGTTTGTAAATTGAGTATTATTAGTGTTCTAAAAGAAATGATTAGTATATGTAGAAAATGTATAGAGAAAGATATTTTTTAATAGAAGTAATTACTTGATTTAAAAGGAAATATTTATTTTGTTAATATGATTGAAGAAAATATATTGAAATGTATATATATATCCATGAGTATTTTCAATTATTAATATGAGATGCATGCAATATATTATTGAATAGAGGTTTAAAAATGGATAGAAAAACAATATGTTATTATATTAAAGTGATTGAATGTTTTAAATAGAAAATTGAATGAGATGTAAGATTTGGTTAGGAAATGGAAAGAGTTTACTTGCATGGATTTGTGTCGATTTAAAAGTAAATTAAGAAGTTTTATTGATGAGGCAATCAATTATTTTATTTATTAATTCCTATTTAGACTAATTGAATCATCGTGATTGGATTATGAAAAACATATGGATTTAGTATATCCAAAAGTAGTATCTTCCTCATGCTTATCTTAAAGGATTTAATTCGTTGTATTCAGTAAAGGGAAGTAAGTTTAATTGTCTTAGATTTTCAATAATGAAAGGGGAAATAGGGGTTATGATTATTTTAGATGATCTAGTTATCGTGTCTTTGACTTTGTCAACACTACCTATTGAATGAGTATGGATTTAGGAAATCCAAATATTAGATTTGATTGATGACTTGAATGTTTTGTTGCAATGTCGTCAAGTTGCATTGTTGGTTTTGGGATTTAGTGTTAGTCCTAAATTATAAGTCTTCCAGAAGAACTTAGAGGATAAGAGTTGTTGAATCTTTATGTCATCTAGTTGTTTTCCCTTGGGTAGTGCATGGCGTCTTTTCAGTTTTACCCGGTTTTCACGAACGAGGATGTTTGCACCTCCTTGGTTTAGGAGCGGATTATGGGATCCGTATCTCTTTGTATGGAGTGACCTTGTTATGTGGTTTCATCTTGTTGCCTCCTACGAAAGGAGTGGACTATGTGTTGTTACCTCCAAGATGTTTGGAGTGAGTTTTATTATTTGTTTCCTCCTGTAAAAGGAGTGGACTATGTGTTGTTGCCTCCAAGATGTTTGGAGTGAGATTTTTTATACCTCTTGTGAAAGGAGTGGACTATGTGATTGTTGCCTCCAAGATGTTTGGAGTGAGTTTCTATTATTTGTATCCTCCTGGTGTCGGAGTGGTTATGATGCCTAGTTTGTATGCACTTGTGTTTCCCTTGGTGATTGGTTGTGAGTGCATTGTCCATTAGAAGAGTGGCTTTTGATAGGGGCCGGAGCCCAAAGTGGTAAACCGGGTAGCCTTCAAAAGTGAGTTAATCAAGTGATAATTAAATTAATCTACTTAGATGATTAGGATGCATTCACATTAATCAAGATAATTTAATCCTCACTCATAGACACAAGGGTTCGTTTAGACTTGGGATGAGTGAGAAGGCTTGGAATGGCAAGATCAACTATCTTGTCCTTACGAGAGGTGGTTGATTCCGCATGAGTGAGTATGAGTGTCGGGATTCAGTTGAGGCCACCAGGATTACTTGTGTCGGAGCCTATGAAGAATGCCTAGAGGAGATCTCATGACAAACCTTGCGATGACACTCTATCTAGGACAACTGTTGTTAATTGTTTTATGTGTATGGTTATTTGAACATACTTGATCTACTTTATGTCTGGAAGCAATGTGACCTATGTCAGTGATGTTGGAGTTGTACTTGTATTGTACTTGATTTTGTATTTGTATTGTATTCGAGTTGTACTTGTATTGTACTTGAATTGTACTTGATTCTTACTTGTATGGTGAATGAGTTGTACTTGTTAATTCATTTGGTTGGTTATAACAGTATGAGTCAATTTGAGTCTGCCTTTGGTTAGAGGTAGTAGAATCTTTATCCATGTTACTTTGTTACTATCTCCTAGCATGGGGGGTGGGCCTTCGGGTACCACATTGGTAAGGTGGAACATGCACCAAAACCATTGGGTCCCCATCTATCTTCAGTACTTGGTGGTGAGTCAAACAAATGGACAGCTCGCGATTCTTGTTGTAATTTCTTGCATTGTAATATTTCAGTTTGTATATGATACTTTATCCCTCTTTTGTAAGAGGTGGAGTTATGTAATTATAATACATTTGTACTAGTGTCTCATTCTAGGAATGAGTGATGTAACTATTGGATTAAGATAATGTTTATGAGATTGTATCTTGGTGGATTATCTTATTATGTTATGTGGTATTCTTATGATGTATGATGTTTATTTCATAAAGTTCATAAGGCTATGGTTATATGTAATATGTATGTATGGGTTTAAGTAATCTTAACCTTGTAGCCTTAGAGGTTGTTGTTAACTAGTAAGTGAATGTGTATGTTAAATGCACTTTATAAAAAAAAAATTATTAGTTCGCTTATGACGTTAATTGCAACTTCTTTTAAGGTTACTTGGCGGGGCATTACAAAAAGAATATGAAATCCAACATCGTAAGTCTTCACCATATCATCCTCAAGCCAATGGGCAAGTCGAGGTCACCAACAGAGAGCTTGAGAATATTCTTACCAAGACAATTGCTCTTCATAAGCGTGATTAGGCAACACGACTTCCTGAAGCTATGTGGGCCTATCATACAATGTGGAAGACCACCACTAGTCTAACCCCTTATGAAATAGTTTATGGTTAGAATTTTTTTCTTCCCATTGAGTTTGAGGTAAAGACTCTTCAAACTGCACTCTAACTCAGGATGAGTCTCAAGGAAGCACAAAAAGAAAGGCTTACTCAAATCCATGCTCTAGATAAAATGCACCAGGATGCACTTTTTCTTATAGAGATGATTTAGAACCAACGAGTACAATGGCATGACTGCCATATCCAATCACGAGTATTTCAACCTAGTCATTGGGCTCTCTTGTATGACACTCAATTTCAAGATTTCAAAGGGAAATTTCACATGCGATGACTCAAACCTTACGAAATTGAGATGGTATATTAAAATGGTGTTGTACGCCTTTGTACTATGGACTCTGACATAAGAGTTCTCCTTGTTAATGGACAACGCTTGAAGCTCTATAAGCGACCTCTTTCAAAAGAAGCCTTCTTCCATGATGTGGCAAAGGAATTTACTATTGTTCCTTTTGGCCTCGTCAAAAAATAATTTGAAAACAAAGGTAATAAAATTTCCAACAATGAAAACCGAAATCCAATGTCTTTGGTCAGTTAGTGCTCGAAAACCAGTTTCTGGTGGGCATTAATTGTTCAATAATCTTAATGATGAAAATTGGATTACTGGAATCATTAAGTGGTGGTAGATTGAAAACCGGACCTCCGGCAGTCTACTGTCATAATAATATATAACAAAATAATAATAATAATAAAAGCCACTTCCTGGCCTCAATGTGATAAGATCTCTTTGATTGTCGATATTCATGTCGCTACTTATTCTATGGTGCGCTAGGTAGAATTCTTTTTGTTCTCTTGAATTTTTAATCTCTTTCCTATCACAATCGCGTCAAGAGAACTTTTCCTCTTCCTGGCCTTTCATACTTATCTTCTCCATCGGCATCAGGACATACCATTACTTTTTCTCGTAGACCTCACCTGCAATTGTCAGCTTCATTGCCCCGATCATCGGTTATTGCATTGCTTATGTAGTCACCTTCCACTTCAGCATGCTTCCCATGCATCTCACGTGCTTATGGTTTATTGGATTTAACATCATGTCCTTAGCATGACCATGTCTATCTCTGCTTCCTCATCGATTGGTTCAACCGTCGATATCGGTAATGGTATTTTTCATTTTTTTTCATTTTCTTTTGTATGTGTTAAATATTTTTACTTTCCTATGCCTTATAGTTTATTGCCTCATGGATGGGTCATGTTTAAGCTGTGGGTTTGTACTTATTAGGTTGTTTTATTGGAATCCCTATCAAATCAGAGGTTTGTACTTACCGGGTTATTCCATTAAAATCCCTGTCACATCCGTCATACCCATCCCATCTCCACATCATAACCATTTAAATCCAAATCCTTACCATATGTGTCACATCCCTCACCATGATTTCACCTATCTTTTCCAATTATTACCAAGATTGTGCAAGGTAGTTTACCATTCTTAAAAGTGGTTTTATTTCGCCGTCATATCCGCCTTGTAAACAGTTTATCATAGTTGTTTATTATTTTGCTTTTCTCTATTACTGTTGAGTTTCCTTACCTTCCTGGTACACCCATATCCAAAGATAGATGATCGCATTATGAACCAAACACCATGGATGAATTCAGAGCCCATAAAAATAAGGAGGTTTATGTGATTTTTAAGGAGGCTCAAAGGGATGTATATTTCAAAAAATTAAGAGGATTTGATAAATGAGTTGCACATGAATTTTCCATGAGCTTTGATGGCAAGAATGTCTTTGTCTAGGGTTTGGAATTCTCAGTCTTTGTTGAGCTTGTTTCTGAAGTAACAGGGTTGTTGTGCACGGGTGAAGGTTTTTTTTTTTTATAAAACAAAAAAAAATTACTTGAAACCTGCTTGAAAGGCATTTTTGAAGCGCAATGAGTTAGTGGAGTTGGTATAGGGACAAGGAATGAAATTGAATTCATTGTCCAGCATCTGGAGGGATGTAGAAAGGTTTATAATTCATTATATTACCTCTGATGGAAGGTATGTATATTTTTATGCTCAACATTTTAGATTAATGGCGCATTTGAGGGTAAAACAGTTGTTGAACATTCCTTACTTTCTTTTATGCTCCCTACACCATATGAGTAAAATTATTCAGGAAGGAAAAGAGAAACTCATTGGCTCACCATGAGTTAATAAGACTATTAATTATTAATGCCCACTAGAAACTCTCCCCACCTGGTGATTGGGACTCTTTTGTGAATACGAAAAATGACACTTGTTCTGAGGGTTCCAAAGGTTCTCCAAAAGAACCTTCAAAAGAATCAAATATAGAAGAATAAGTTGGTGTACACGTAGAATACCCTAGTTTAGAAACCCCCACACAAAAAATGGTTGAAAAGAGGGTCACTAGGTCCTCAGAAAAGAAGAAACCTCGGGTCACACAAGCCTCAGGATCCTCTACTAAAATAGTGCAAAAAGAAAGCATCGTATCTTCAGAAGGTCCCAAAGAGCCAAACTCTGGTCTACCTAAAGATAGGAAGGGTAAGAGAATTTCTACTACATTAGATGACATAGCTAATGTAGCTAGCCACATGTAGCATTCAAAAGGAAATGTTTTTGATTCTAATGTAGAGGTTTTGTTTGAAGTCTCAAAGAAACAAGGAAAATCTAGTAGGGATTTTAGGGCTGCAAAAAGAAAAAACACCCCTAAAACAAAGGGAATTAAGAGAAGGAAGAAATCGAGAGCACACAGATCTCCACCTCGGGAATCTAAAGAATCTATTGCTAGTGAATCTCTCATCGAGGAACATGTTGAACAGGAATGGGATCCTACCACATTGCATCATAGTGATAAGGAGTCGGCTGGAGAAATCCCTGTAGAAATGGGGGATAGAGCAGTTGAAAGACCTTTGCAATAAACCGATGACATCAATATAGAAATTGGAGATATCTTGGGTGAGATCAATCAAGAATAGATTCCTCAAGAAAATGTAAAAGCAGGTGGTTTGAATAAAGAAGCACCAAATGTGGAAATAGAGGAACTACAAGAGGAAAATCAAGATATGGGGAGCCCTATCCAACAATTTGGTGAAGAATACAATGAAGCTGAAATCAATATGTTCACAGGAATTTTAACGCCCCACCACACAAACCCCATAGGACACAACTACTAAAAATAACAGAAATTTTTTTTTTTTAAACAACAATAACATTAAACATAATTAAATAATTAAACAACATAAATATATCATCTAACATCAACCTAGTCCCATGGGGTAACATGGTGCACTACTCGAAATGAACCCAAACCAACTACGATGTTAAACAAAACCAAACTAGATAAATGATAGAAATGTGAATAAGGAATAATATAAATATGACATTCATCCAAACATGAATAAGATAGATAAATAAAAGCACGAATAACATATTATTACATTTCAACTTCTAAGTTTCAAGTTACATTCATGGAACATATTTCCACAGATACAACACAATGTGAAACCAAGATTACATTAGAAAGTTGCCTCCCTTATAATAATGGGAAGTATACATCATAATCTAGAAGAACACAATAATGAATAATTGAATACATAAAAGGTACAATATTCATTGTGTGAAGCTTTGGGATCATTGCATCTTCTTTCGTACCATGATCATCACCTAGGGACCCAATGGGTCCTTTGAACATTTACACATGACCTTGTCAATCTGAAGGAACACCCCTCGTTCAAAGAGTCGATAAGAAAGAACCCTTATCCATAAAGTCAAAAAAACACAAAGGACTAACACCACACAACTCAAGACCACATACAAACATAAACAACAACAATAATAAAACTCCAGAGGCAACAAGAACAAGGGAAAACAACGGTCATAGTGGGAGAGTGTCATCACATGGCCTTACATGGATTCACCAAGCTACTTAACACTAGGAGCCGCCTCCATCTATGGTTAACCAGACATCCTATCTCAAGGTGCCTCCCCATAGGGTGACTCATGTGGAGCCACTAACCTTTCACGGAGACAAGGTAGTGACCTTACCGACTAGGTCTTCCCACCCATCCTTAGCCTTTGAGAGCACTAACAGCAGGGGTGACATGCGTGTTTTAGTCTTGTTATGTGTTAACTAACCCAACCCACTAGATACATTAATTAGGTTGTCACTTATTTAAAGGAACTCTTTCATGGATGAACACTTGTACACGGGCCCCAAGAAGAGCCACTCTCCCCTACGGTTACCCCAAAACCAAAGATAAGTAAAGGGTGTACCTCAATACACAAACATAAAGGACCTTGTTTCAAAACAATACGCACAAGGCATGACCATCTCGTGACTACACAAAGTACCAAAACCCATAAAACTAGGAGGTACCACCCACACACATACTCACAAAGTAAAAGACAGACAAAAAGGTGCATCAACAAACACACATACACCTAATTTCCCCTAGCCTCTGGAGGTACTAAACATCTACCCAGGAACCAAAATAACACAATATCCCAATTAAAATCACATTTTCAAACTATATAAAATTTATCCTAAATTAAACATATGGCATATCCAATAAAAAAAATTCATCATTTAAAATCGATTCCAACTCATAAAATTCATTACGGAATTAAATATTCTAACTTAGTCTATGGAAATAACCATTCATATTTTATATCTAATTTCATAACTTAATTTACATAATGTTATCTATCTCATCAAATTTATTTTACCAAATTAGAAAATCTAAGTTTCTTTAATTGTTTCTAAATCAGATTTAATAAAGATAAACTACATTTTCTACAATTATTTAAACTCACAAATATACTTCGGAAATAAAATATTTAAACTTAAACTATTAAAACAATTATAAATAAAATGTGTATATTTTAATCCTACACAATATTTATTTCCTGGCTTTGCTTCTTTTTCCAAAATAGAATGATCTCTAAATCTACTTTTTCCATGATCGTTAACTCTAATTTGCAAATTCATTTCTCAATACAAGTTTAATAAAATAATATTTAAATCTGAGTTTAACCAAGATAATTTTGTTCTAAAATTACAAAATTAAAATTACTTCTGCACTACCACAATATATTTATTTCCAAATACACACACACACACACACACACACACACACACACACACACACACACACACACACACACACACACACACACACACACACACACACACACACACACACACACATATATATATATATATATATATTTCTATATTTCTATATATATATATATACATATGTATATATGTATATATCCCTGTCAAACAAAAATATTAAATTAAAGTTACATCAACATATCAACAAAATAGAATTAAATAAATATCTATCCATGTAATACTGATGTATATACATATATATATTATAATTATTAAAAAACTGAATTTAAATTTCAATATATCTATCACTGTGTTCTTATTAAAGAACATAAAATATAAAAATAATGCAACCCCTATATATATAAAGATTTAAAAGCTACAACGGATCAAGGTAAGGGTGCGACCCTCCTCAAGATGGTTGCGCACAACGGCCATAGGTTGTTGCATGGTCATCCTCAAGGAGGATGACCAACGCCATTGTCTATGAGGTTAGGCGAGTGGGGACGTCAACGGTGTCAACCCCAAAGCCACAAAATAAAATGCCAACAGTAACAAAAATTCTGAATTCACACATACCGAATGCATAAGGAAGAATATTTACATATATTACATATATATATATATATATTCTATCTATCATGTCACCAATAAAATAATCACTACAATTAGCAAAGGAGGCACTTAAGCACAAAAATGGCAAATTGCAAGAGCCAACATGCAAAATAAAAAGGAAGATCTCTAGAAAATAAAGATTACAAAGTACTTGACTGGGGAATAACAATGGATAGATTGAAGTGAAGATAATTTATTCAAAGATTAAAAAAAAAAGTTTCCAACCAGCCAAACTGGTATATCAAAATATGAAATAACAATACTGGACAGGAAACGAAGGGAAAAGCGAAATACAAAGGCCGGAGATAACATTTACATAGCAAGGATTTCACAAAAATAATAATTCAAACCTTCACAGGATACATAATGAAAATTTGAAATTTTTAATCTTTTCTTTTCAACAGAAAATTACAATGATAATCAAGGTTACAGTGCTACCTGGAGTCCTTCGCTTGAAGTTAATTTGGAGACGAATTATTGTGTCATGCGTATCCACCCAGCTACGCTCTTCACCAAATTTTGAAATCCGAAACCTCCAGAAGAAATTTTGAAGAATAATATCCAAGCCAATCTACAATTCTAAATTCTTTTAACTATTTTCGAAAGAAAGATACAGAGATTACAAATTTCCAGAGAAACTTCAAAATTATGAATTGCAAAACAAAAATTGTTTTCCTTCCTCTTCTTTTTTGAAAAACACCAGATTGGATATAAAATCCCAAGAAGTCAAAAATCAGAGCATTACTAAAAACTTCTCAATTTCACTGCAAATGGAAAAATAGCCACTTGCCTTAAGTTTCATTTTTTGCTAATTTTTGAATAGGCATTCTTTTCCAATTTTCTAAACTAACTATACCTTCCAAAATTTAAATAATACAATTTCCTTGATAAAATATAATTTCCCTTTTTAAGACAATTAAATATTATTAAAATAAATAAATAAACATCATAACTCAAACAACCTTTAAATTTAAAATTTAAAATTAAATTAACCACTCAATGTTAAAATTAGTCATCATAATAATAATTTCAAAGACTTAATTTAAATAATCAATAAAACAATTTATTAATTCATATTTGTTTAAATGAAATGATATTCTCATGATAATTTAAATTTTGCAATATTAATAAAACTATCAATGTATAAAATAATTAACACACTAACTAGCACATTTATTTTCTAAGAGAATCAATGTCATTTACTAACAATGTAATTTAATTACTTCACTAACCACGTCGAAGAATAACATTAATTTAAAGCAATTATTCAACAACATATCCATAACTAAAACCTTTAATAAACATTACTAAAACCATGAAAATAAATAGCTTGAACTAAAATCATACCCACACGAACGAAGTACGGATAGAAGACATGAAAAAACAAAGACTAAACCATGGACACAAATGTGGGTACTTTCTTATCAACTCCCTAAACACATCAACCATGGGGTATGCAGGGCGTGCTCAGACCCGACAATGCGGGTGGAGTCGGCACCCAGAACCTGCATTCCTGCATAACACCAAACGTCGAACAACATATACATATACATATAAACTCATAATCAAACTCATTGTGAAAGAGAATGTGGTGAGGTAGGGTTCTCATAGATGAGCGATGCAACACCATCTCTCTCACTTGCATCATATACAGTAATCAAAATCTAAACACAACATCATCATAAAACAATCAATAACAACATCATAAGCATTAGTATCCAACACATATGTCCAAATATCATAAGAAAGGAAACAGAATTGTCTGCCAATCCAAACAACATGGTGAAATAGATGTCCATCAAAGTATCAAGTATGCATCAAAATATAACCAAAAACCAAACAGAATCCAACACGCACACAAAGTAGTATCATAAAGTATTAGTAACATGAGAGGCACTATAGGATTGGCACATTTAGATACCATAGGAGAAGGTATGAGGAGCAATGAGTGAATTCATTCACCACAAAAGGGAGACCAATAAATTGGGGTCTCTAAAAGTCTTATTGAAGACAAACATGGTTCCCTTTCCCTGTTGATGGAGACCTACATTGAACCGGGTGATGAAGAAAAGATCCTTAATCAAGAAGACAAACAAGATGAAGTAGAAGAAAATGAGGAATTTGAAGAAAATGAGGTTCTCTTCAACCAAATTATAGAATTCAATTGATGCATTGCAAAATTAAAATATAGAGTTACAGAATACTATTAAGAAATTGGAGGGGGAGAACCAGGAATTACAAACCCAGCTTCATCAAACTTCATCTATTTCTCAAACTAAGGAGAATGAGAACCAAAAACTAAAAGAAGAATTGGAAAAGGCAGTAGTCAGCAAATAAGAATACATCCTTATCAGTGAGCATGAGATAGAAATGGAAGAGCTATGATAGCAGTGGACCCATGAACTAGCCAACACCATTCATAAGCTTACCAGGTTAACTTGGTTTATTTCTTTTCTTTTTGCATGAGGGAATGCAAAACCTTAAGCTAGGGGGAAATGATGAGGGTTAATAAGTCATAATAGTTCATCCTTTGTTTGTCCTTTCATTCACCCTTTTTTTGCCTTTATGCTACTATTTGGCATAGGAAGTATAGATATTTGATAAAATATAGTAGGAAATGCCATTATTCAATTGAAAGTGTTGAACTAATTTGTGATAAACCCGTAGGAAATAAATGGAGACAAATGTTTGAGCAAATAGATGGAGGATGAAACCTGTGATAATTACTCAATTGGTTTATGGCTAATTTTGATGGTGTTTGTTTGAACCTATTATGAGCTCGTGACTAGTGGCTGTATCATTTTCCATATTGTTTTGCAGATCTTTTTGTATATCATTTTGTTACCAGACTTAATAGTTTGTTATTCGTAGGCCACAAACAAACTATAGCTAAATATTGATGCATAATCTAGTATAAATATGTATGGGTTTTGAACAATTAGATATAAGTTATGAATATATAATTATGTTGTTCTTATGAATCTAGTTTTCTCTTTGCATGAATGTGGTTGAGTTGAGTTGAAGTAATTTCCATCACCAAGCAGTTGGAGGAGGCAGGAACCACTCTTTGTGTTGAATCAGTGATTTACTATTTGTATTGTGTGGTAATGTATTGTGTGATTTATTTTGGATATTTAACTGTGTGTTGGTGATTAGAATATTGAATTTATAATATACAGTGATTTTTCTCAACGTTTAACAATTGAATGTGCACTGTTGGTAATCACAAATGTATGTTTTGTGTGTTGTTTAATTTTTAATATTAAATTCATTTGTTGTTTAGTGAATGATCTATGTGTGATTCAGTAATAGTTTAACACTCTGTTATAAATAACCTGATTTGAATTGTGTGTTTAATTATTTGTTCAAGTTTGATCTCATTCTTTAATTACAGCAGTAGTTTAGATCAGGAGTTAAAGGATCCAACTGTGTAATTTGGGAAATGGTACTGGTAGCTCATCTATAATTTTTGATCAAATATATTTTTTTGTTCTAAATCATTTTTTTCATAGCCAACATGCTTCCTGTCACTTTCATGACATGAACCCAAATCTCTAGTGTGGTCTTTTTAAGTAAGAGGGAATTAGTTTGCAGAAGTGTGTTATAGGATAGTTGTTTAAATTTAGGTCTGAATAGCTACATTTCATCTCACTTAACTTATTATCTTCACCCCTTTGGCAAACGACCCTGATACCTTTCATCAGTATACGACCCCGAATTGACATATCTAGGTATGAACTAAGGAAACCCATATGAATTCAAATTTGAGTAAAAAACAATAGCTGATTTGGACCATAGTTCTACCCAACAAAATGGGCATCCAAATCCACATGGCACAATATTCCATGCCATAGACATGCATTTGGACGCTTGTACAATATTCCCTTACAGCTCTTACAACCATCATAACATGCAATATTATCTCCTCAAGCTTGGGCGACCAAAATATGCTAAAAATAGCCTATGATAGATGCCTTACAATTTCCATAAGATCCATCATAAATCTGTCATAAGATCCATCATAGAATCTTTCATAACTAGCCAAAATATCAGATTCTCTTACAACCTGTCATAACCTAACTTAGGCGCCAACTTTCTCTATGCACAAAGATGCCTTATGACACATCATAGAATCTTTCATAAGTCAAAGATGAGTGGGATGCCTATCTCCACTTGGGACGATGATGTGTCATCTAATCACCTCCAATGGGGATGCCACCCAACCGATGGGTCCCAATTTATGACATGACAATATAGGCAATGAAATAATACAAATAAATATAATAATACATTAAATTAAACATGTTAGGACTCTAAGGTTGAGACACCTTAATCCCAACATTTTCCCACTTGTCGAAGATCTACCAATATTCATACAAAATTATTTGCTCAAGGCCTCAAGGCCCATATAATCAAAACACCATCTGAACTTCTCATGCTCATCGGTTTCATCAGTGCATCTGCAACATTCACCAAAGTGTCAACCTTTTCCAAGTTCACCTTTCCATCTTCTACCATATCATGAACAAAATAATACTAAACATCAATGTGCTTTGTTTTGGCATGGAAGGTAGCATTATTTTACAAGCATGAGTGGTTTCCATGTACTCTTCTTATGTAATGGATAAATTGATTAAAGCCTATCGCTTACTCATCCAACTAATAGCACCACCAAACATCATAAACACATAGCCACTAGTGGATCCTCTATTGTCAATGTCACCTACCCAATCTGAATCCACATATCCAAAAATACTCATAGAATGTTGAGGTCTAATAGGATGACCATGAAAACACAAGGCATACTCAAAAGTACCCCATAAATATCTCAAAACTCTCTTAACTGCATCCCAATGTACTCGTACAGGATTAGCCATAAAATGAATAAGGACTCCCACTAATTGGGCAATGTTTGGTCTCATACACACCATAGCATACATCAAACTTCCAACAACACTTGCATATGGTACTCTAGTCATGTCCTCTATCTTAGTAGGAGATTTTGGACATTCATTCATGGAAAGCTTCTACATCACAAGAACAACTAACTTTCTGCAATCTACCATGTTGAATCTCTCCAACACTGAGTTCACATACTTTCTCTAGCTTAACCAAAGCTTTCTATTAGCTTTGTCTCTTGTGATATTGGTTCCTAAAATGTACCTATCTGTACATAGGTCTTTCATCTCAAAACTATGCTAACAACTGAAACTTCAAATTTGAAATCATAATTTTGCCATTCCAAATAAACAATAGATCATCTACGTATGAAATAATAATGATAATTTGACCATTATTAGATTTATAATACACACAATGGTCAAATTTAGATCTTTGAAATCCCAATGACAACACATAGGTATCAAACTTTTGGTACCACATTCTAGGAGACCGTTTTAAACCATAAAGAGACTTCTTCAGTTTGCAAACCAAAATTTCTTTACCTTTTTCAACAAAATGCTCTAGCTATGACATGTAAATCTCTTCCTCCAAGTCACCAAAAAGTAATTTTGTCTTCACATCCATTTGTTCCAATTCTAAATCATACGCTACTGTAAGTGATAATAGAAACTGAATAGATGTCATATTCACAACAAGAGAGAATATCTCACCATAATCAATTCCCTCCACTCTCAAGACTACCATCAGAACCACATTTTTTCTTGAACATCCATTTACAACCAATAGGTTTACATCCAACAGGAAAAGGTGTTAGATCCAAAGTCTTGGTTTTCTTTAATGTATTCATCTCCTCATCCATGGCTTTCATCCATGAATTCGCATCACTCATACCCATAACCTCTCTAATAGTCCTAGTCTCATCAGAGTTAGAAATAAAAGAAAAAATGCAACTAGAATCCACTAATGAATAACCAAACCTTTTTAGTTGTTTCCTAACTCATGTAGACATCCTCAAAGGCTAAGGTTTAGGTTCTTATTATTGAAAAATTTCAGAGCTGCTTGAGCTCTCCTCATCATCAGGTCCAACAAGAGTGCATAGTTCATCTTTCTTTAGAGTAGGTGGAATCTAAACTACCTCCTTCTATTTCTCCTCTTTCTCTATCTATAGCTCAATAGTGGAAGGTTTCATCTCTTTGAAAATCACACTTCTACTATAGAGAACCTTCTGAGCTTCTAGATCCTAAAGCTTGTACCCTTTCACACTAACACCATAGTCCATAAAGATACACTTAACTGGCATGTTCTCCAACTTTGACCTCTTCTCAATCAGAACATGAGCATAAGCTTCACAACCAAATACTCTAATATTTCTCATCAGAGGATTTTTACCATACCATACCTCCATGGGTGTCTTTCCAACAAGCGTTAATGTAGGGGATCTATTGATCAAGTAACATGTAATGGCTACCTCTTCAGCCCATAACTTCTACTCAAGGATGACACCACTCAACATACTCCTAGCCCTCTCCATCAACATTCTATTCATTCTCTTTGTAACTCCATTTTGTTATGGGTTGTATGGAGTGGTCTTATGTCTCTCAATCTCGTTCTCTTTACATAACTTGTCGAACTTTACAAAACAAAACTCAACATCATTGTCAGTCATCAAACACTTAATCTTTCTACTAGTTTGATTTTCTACCAAGGCCTCAAACTCCTTAAACTAACTAAATACTTCATCTTTACTTCTAGGAAAATAGACGAATATCCTTCTACTATAATCATTTATGAAATAAACAAAATATATAGATTTTGATAATGAAGGAACATTCACAGGACCAAAAACATCTAAATAAACATAATCCAAAGCACAAGAAGACTTGTGAGAACTAGAGTAAAAAGAAACACAATGTTATTTTCCATAAACACAATGTTCGCAAAAGTTGAACTCAATATTACAATCATCATGTCCTTCAACAAGGCTCTTATTTTCTATGGTTCTAAGACCCTTCTCACCAATGTGACCAAGTCATTGGTGCCATAACATTGTATTCTCTATTGGAAGCTTCATTCCATGGTATGAGCATCCTTAGGTACCCAAGATACATGACCATCGGATGTAGCTACAATAGAATTATTCTCTACATGGTCTGATGGTGAGGATGAAGAATCTAAAGGTCTCTTCTTTAGTATGTCAAAAGAACTATTGCACTAAACTATGCATGCATATAGCTTGTACAAAGTGCCAACTCGAACACCCTTAGCCAACACCAAAGCTCCTCTTGTCATCTTGCATCCTCCACTAGAGAAAACAACTTGCACTCTTGAATCATTAAGTTTACTTACATAAAGGAAGTTCAATGCAAAACCTAGTATGTGCAGGACACCATCAATCCCCTTCACCCTTCCATCAAGAAATCCAATTTTGAATCTTCCATGGCTAATGATATTCAGGTGAGATTCATCACTCAGGTACACCTTCCCACCATTATACCCATCATACCTCAAAAACCAACCTCTATGAGAGGTCATGTGAAAGGATGTACCTGAATCTATCAACCACACATATTTTGATGCATGGTTTTCCAAGGCTGCAAAAAATACTTTTGCTTCATCTTGAGATGATTTTTCAGATTTAGAATTGGAGAAAAACTTGCTTTTCTTCTTCTCTGCCTCGTAGTCTTTCCAAAAATGATCGATTTCACCATAATTCTAATATTTTAAACCTTGGACTTCCTACCAGGAGACTTATATCTCCTTAAATACTTTGAATTTGACTCCTTGTCCTTCTTTTTACCTTTCGCCTTTGGTCTGCCATTAATAGCAAGGACTTACTTAGCCATCTCAGAAGAATTTCTTTGTATCTCTTCAGATAATAACAAAGAAACCACCTCATCCATTTCGAAATTGGTTGTTTTACTTCTAATAGCCATCACTAGGTGATCCCATGAGTCTATAAATGAACACAACAAGAGAATGCAATGGTCTTGTTCATCAATCTTGTCTCTAATAGAACCCAATCGATCAATCAACATGTTAAAAGAGTCCAGGTGATCTGCCACAGATCCTCCATATTCCATCTTCAAAGAATACATCTTCTTTCTCAGGAACAACTTGTTTACCAGGGATTTATATGGATAAACATCTCCAAGTTTCTTCCAAAGGTCTTTTGTAGTCTTCTCTTCATGGACATTTAGGAGAATGGAATTAACCAAATAGATTCTTATCAAACCCTTGGTTTTCTGATCCAACAGATCCCAATCTTCTTCGGATGTTGTAGTTGGTTTGGTTCCAAATATGGCAACCCACAGATCTTTATCTACAAGCATATCCTCCATTTTCATCTTCCAAAGTTCAAAGTTTCTTCCATTAAACTTCTCTAGCTCAATATTTTTGGATGTGCTTGCCATATTTTTCTTGCAACAAGGTCATGAAATAAACTTCTATAAAACTCCCATTGAAACAAAGATTAGCTCAAAAAACCCTTCTAACCTAACAAAGGAATCAAGGCTGGCAAGGATCTAATGCCAACTAAGGAAGCTAGGTAAGTAGAAGCAACTTCCTACACTAATATAAGTAGGGAGAGTTACAAAACTTTTCTAACAACACCTTATACAATTACAGTAAAAGAAAAACATATAGAGAAAGAAGGTAGAATAGCAAGAACACATAAAACAATGACACTAGATATACATGGGGAATACCCTTT
The DNA here is from genome assembly GCA_007115665.2 of Sequoiadendron giganteum. Classification (NCBI taxonomy): domain Eukaryota; kingdom Viridiplantae; phylum Streptophyta; class Pinopsida; order Cupressales; family Cupressaceae; genus Sequoiadendron; species Sequoiadendron giganteum. Next base: position 223,201,310 of record CM021107.1, on the reverse strand, counting down.
TGGGTAAAAACCCCCACCCTCCAAAAGCATAATACTACTATATTATCTGAAATAAGGATTACAATACAGCCCCAACTACAAAGATTCTTCAACAATTTTTTTGAAGCAAACACCTATCCTAGAGTGAATCCAACAACACTTCATTACCTACAAACAAACTATGCATTGTATAATTTAAGGCATACAATATAGAGAGAGAGGGAGATACAAGCTAGAAGAAGCATCTAGAAGAGGATGGGCATCCAAATCCACATGGCACAATATTTCATTCCATAGACATGCATTTGGACACTTGTATAATATTCCCTTACACCTCTTACAACCATCATAACATGCAATATTATCTCCTCAAGCTTGGTCACCCAAAATATGCTAATAATTGTGTATGATACATACCTTACAACTATCACAAGATCCAACATAAATCTACCATAAGATCTGTCATATAATCCGTCATCACTGATCAAAATATTTGATTCCCTTATAGCCTATCATAACCCAACTTGGGCACCAAATTTCTCCATGCTCAAAGATGCCTTATGACGCATCATAGAATCTATCATAAGTTAGAGATTCCAAAGTGGAATTCCTATCTCCACTTGGGATGATGATGTTTCATCCAGTCATCTCCAACGGGGATGCTACCCAGTGGGTGGGTTCTAATTTATTTCATGACAATATAAGAAATTAAATAATACAATAATACATTAAATTAAAAAAATTAGGACTCTGCAGTTGAGACACCTTAATCTCAACAAAGAGGTTCTACCAGATCTTCCTGGACCTGGACCAGCTTCTGAAAGAGATGATTTGACTTTGGTAACCTCCATAGGAGCATCAGGTGTAGCTTTTGGAGAGCCACCCAGTACTATGTAAAGATCTTACATTTTAGTGTAGAGTACTGAGGTGCACCTATTTCCTTAATTACTTTTTCAACTTTCTTTTTTGTAGCTTCCTCACATTCCTTCTTATAGATTTCATCAATGATTTCTATGTATGTTCCAAATCATTTTACTTTAGGATCTCTCAGACTTGATAACAAAATATCTATGTAAATTTTTACAAAATCATTCTCAATCTCATAAGGCAATTTAGTTATCCATGTAGTTCTAGGTTCCATGGCCTCCATAAAGCAATGATCCCTGTTTACCATAAAATTTATTTATTTTTCATATTTTTGGAGAAAACTAGATGAAATATTGTATCTACCTTGCATCTCATTTTGTAGATTCTTGAAAAATCCCAATAGGAAGTGGTGTAATCATGCTTAGATTGAAAAAAATTCATATGTTGTTTAATTTGTGTTGCTACCAAAGAGAATTTGTCCCATATTTTACCTTTAAACCCAAGTAACTCATTTAAAAAGAAAAAAGGCAAATGATTAGGGAACCAAACTTGAAGTTATACTTGGTTTCCTTTGTCTTTTTCAAGTTTTACATCAATTGTTCCCTCAACAGTTCGCACAAATCAAAGTTGGCATTTTCTTTCACCCTTTGATGACAAATATGAATTGCAATGGTAGTGGTGGATCCTTCCATGTTTGTGAAGTATAATTTGTATGTAATTCTCATTGATGTGTATTGTACATCAAGATCAATAATATCTTTTATAGTTAAGGCTTGTTTATCAAATTTAACACCTGTGAGTTCTATAATTTTTTTTTTTTCTTTATAGATTTTAACACAATCACGTCTAGAGTCACACGAACTAGTAATTTCCCTAATAGCATCCTTTGTGATCAAGGACGGTTTGTATAGCCAAATTAAATTGTCATTAATGCAGCTCAAGATGATTCTTACGCATTCATTATTCTTGTAGAATTCTAGAAAGTATTTTTTAGAGGTCTAACCCTTTCAAAGAAATGTTTGCATACTATGTCTTATATTCTCCATTTTCATTCAATAGATCTTATCGAACCACTTCAAAGGGTGAATTTTGATCAATCTCATTCAATTGTGTATGTATGTAAATCCATGTATCCTCACAATGCATGACACCCATTGGAACTTTTGAAAATGTACCATCTTTTTCTACTTCAACGATAATAGGTGTAGCCATGATTTTACTTTCTTATACTAGGGTTTATAAGAAAATTTAGATAAATACCTTTGAACATCATTATTAGGGTTTGCACAAAACTTGTTGAACAATTTCTCCACTTCCTTAGCTCTTGCGCTCACTTGAGATAGTTTGAATGAAATCAATTTGATTAGAATGAACTAAATATACCTGACACTAACCCTATTTTTTCAATAATAAATGTGTTTATATGTTTAAAAGCTTTTGCAGTCTATGAAATTTTTGTGATCCATAAGTCTTCAATACATCTCCATGGAAATTGTATTTGCTCTAGAAATATGACCAATCAAGTTCATATCACTATTTACCAATATGTTTATTATTTCAACATCTCAAGTATTTTAGGGATATGATAATTTTGGCAATTGCAACTCCCCCTGAGTCAATACTCTCTTTATAGTTACTTGAAAACCCTTATGCACCATGCTAAGGTACATATTCATTCCTTACTTCTTATTCTTCCTTCTTATGCCAAACCTTGTTTATCTCTTTTTTTTTTACTAATGGCAGGCTTCCTTTGAAGATCAAATGACCTTACATTCTTTCCATTGTAGAATCTTGCAATGTGTCCTTGTCTATTATAATTATAGCAAATGATACTGGCTTGTGAAGCATAATTTCTTCTTCTCACATTGGATCTACACTCAACAGCTTTATGATCAAACTTGTTACATGAGTAGTAATAACCCTAGAAAGATTGAGAGGTCATAGCATTATTATTCCTTATCACCTTACTTCTACATTCATTATTCTTATGGCCAAATTTATTGCAAGCATAGCATTGACCATTAAATAATTGAGATTTCATATCATTATACCTTGGAGACCTAAGAGAATTTAGACTTGTCTTGCTTTTGAATTCAACTTCATTATGACCAAATTCATTGCATGCATAGTAGTTACCTTTGAACCTGATAGGAGCAATTTGGGAAGGCTTCTTGAAATTCACTTTCTTGTTTTGGATAGGTGTGAAATCACCTTCTTTCTTGATGTCTTTATTTTTATTTACATCTCCAGAGGATGTCTCCATTGTTTTAGATTTTCCTTTTTCCTTGAAGTTATCATAAAGATTTGTAGATGCCTTAAACATAGAAATTTTCCTCTTTTCAAAGCCAAGCCCAAATTTCTCTTTAGAGGGATTTTGAGAATTAATTAGTTCATCGAGAATTTTAGAACCTCCTTTCATTTTTATACCTTTATCAATTTTCTCCTTTATCTTTTCAATATCTTTTCTTAGAGTAATCATTTCTTCCTTAATTTTTTAAGTATTCAAAAAATTTATCTTGAAGCTTGGTATTCAAATAGTCTTCAATCCTTTTTCCTTCCTCAATCTTAAATTTCCAAGTCAGAGATCACAAATTCTACTTCCTTGAATTTATTTCCTTGTTCTATTTGAGCTTTTAGTTTGCTAACTTCTTTTGATTCTTTTCCCTTTGCTTTCAATTTATCAATTCTCTATTTTTATTTTTCTAGCATACATTCATATTTGATATTTTGTAACCTTGCTTCATCCAAGTCCTTAAGAGTGGACCTAATTTCACCTTCAAAGCCAATTTCACGTTCTTCCAGATTGATATCCCAACCTTCAGGTTCCATTGATTTTGGTTCTATGATTAACATAGCATTAATCTTTGCCATCGACCCCATGTGTTCAAGTGCATGATCCACCTTAGTTGTTAGGATTATTTAAGGAACTTGACTTTGATACCAATTTTTGAACACAAAGCAATGTTGAGAGGGGGGTGAATCAACATATATTAAAATTAAAATATTCCCATTTGTAGATAACACATCACATCACATGAATTGAAAGAACAGAAAGGAAAATATGCACCACACCATAACACCTGGATTTTTATGTGGAAAACCCAATGAGAAAAAAACCACGGTGAGAGTTAAATGAAATATAAAATATCACTACTTAAAAGATTTTACAATGTAGTTTAAGGCTCACTTCCTATAGACTTTCACACACTAAAGAAGAGACAACTTCATGGGTAAGATATAGAGGACCTAATGAGACTCGTTGTCTCAAAGTAGGGTACATGAAAATTATGATAAGAAAACTAAGACTTGAACTATTGTAGATGAGGCATCTAACTTATGCTGACATTGCAGTTCCTTTTTCACACATTTACATCTTCATATAGATTTCACACACTTCATGTTTAACGTTCTTCTTAATTCACATCCAACTCATTCATTACTCTTCACAAATGATTTTTCATTCATAAATATCGTCTGCAATAATACAAAACTTCTAATTAAGTCAACTCCAAGATGACCCTTAGATGTAATAGATGATATTGCATAGGTCAGCTCCAAAACATATTCAAAATGAAATAAATTTGGTTGTGGATCAGCACACACTATGTTGAGCCTAAGAGCATTTCCACACATTCTCCAAAATAATTTTAACTGGTTAGGATCAACCACAAATGAAGAAGACAAGTCAAGTCAGCCCAAATAGTGCAAGTACTATCAACACTGTTATTACTTGAATTCACACCATCGAGGAGATACCAAAAACACCATGTGGATCAAGATATGAAAAATCTAGGTAATCTGAAATATCCCTACAATGTCTTCCAAAAATATTTGATCATAAAATGCTAGCACAGCTAAAGAAGCCTACTGAAAATACAAAAACGGAGCATTTTGGATCAACTATAACACATTTCTAATTGAAGATTGAGCTTTTGGATCTCCAACACACTTGATACTATTAGATAATACGTATTTATCACTACTAATCACATCCTCAAATCTGCAAGACCAACCTTTCATCTTTGGAGGAATGCAAAGTATTCCAACCAACCTTTATCTTTACATTACACTATAAGGGCATAAACTGGAACACTGGAAACTATAAATTTTATTGTGGATAGTGTGAAGACTTGATTTCATAAATATAATATATTCATATATTTTCCATCATTTCATTTGAACCACAAGACAGAGTCTTGCACAATGGATGGATGCGGACCAAAAAAAATTATATTTCCTTAGGGTATAGTCAATTATTGCCTCAACTAGTCTTCTTCAACCTATCTCAACATGTGGTACATGAACTCGAAATGATATCAAGGTAACATATTGTATATGCATTAGTACATGAGTATCATTCTCCACACCATACTTAGATCACTATTTTTACTTATACTATCCCGCAGACTTGCCTTAACTCATATCAATTATCTAACAACTAACTCTGAAGAATGTACATACTTCAACAACACATCTAACATCAATGATAGACCAAATAGGGTTGACATCAATGACAACACTTATTTCCAATAGTACCATCAACTTGTATAGGTTCTACATTTGAATTTGGAATCAAAGTATTAAAAGAGTTGAAAGTGTTATGATCATGTTGAACTTGTGAATTATAACATTGTTCATCTACTTCAACCATGTATATCTTATTATTATATTCATATTTCATGTCATGATGAATGTTAGATGGGACTCCCATCATGGCATGAATCCATGGTCTACCTAGGAGAAGGTTGTATGCAAGAGGTCCTGACATGATATGGACAAGAGTAGGCAAAATCATGGGTCCAACCTAAATGGGTAATGTGATCATTCCTAATGGTTTCTTATTGAAATTATGAAAGCCACAAATATTAACATCATTGGGTTGTATAAGATTTTTGTCCACACCAATTTTATCTAGGAGATTAATACTATAAACATTAAGACCACTCTATTGTCTATGAGAGTATGCCTTATTGTAGTTTCATTAATGATCACCTTTATCATTAAGGCATCATGTTTATTTTGGATCTCAAGCGAGGGTAATTAATGTTAGGGGAGTGTAATATTTGACTTTGTCACTTGCATACAATCAAATGAGGTAGCTACATCATTTGATTTAATAGAAGGTGGGACATTATCCTTTTTCAAAATCTCTTGGAGCACCCTATTGCATGTAGGTGATATTTGAATCAAATCCCAAATGGAGATGTTTTTCAGAGTATGACAAAGTTTCTTAACAAGATAATACTCTTTACCACTATGTTGAGGAATTTGATAGCTCATTTTTTGTGACACATTATTACTAGTGAGTTTCCTTTCCAAGTTCAAGATATTGCCAAGGCATTTAGGAGGTCTTATAATAGGATATGGTTTAGGAGGTTCAATAACTAAAGGAAATACAATTGTTACTTTCATGTTCATAACCTAAACTGAGTCATCTACTTGTTGATGACCTTCTATTGAGGGGCGATCTAATTACAACTTAGCATCCTCATCTATGCCATCCATCTTACTATTTTTTTAAATAAATGTAAATCAATGATTTCATCCTCTTGTGACACTATATCTTTCCAAGTGGGAGAGGTATTGAGAGAGGAACAAACAATATTCTCATGATATTCAATGATTGGATCTTCTAACACAATGATACCTTCTTCACAAGTTGGTGAGGTATCGAGAGAGGAACAACTATGTAATGATTGTCCATGATTGCATCATCTTGCACCAAAGTCTTCTCACAAGTAGGGAATATGTTGGGATGTGAATGAAGATTTGGAAAAGATGTTAATAAATGTGTCAATGATTTCATTTTCTTGTGTTAAGATATTCTCACAATTAGGAGGAACATTATGAGAATCACTACCATGGTCATCAATGATTGTATTTGTTGAAATGTTGCAATCCTTAATGGATGATCTAGATGAGATGAAGTCCTCAAGGGCATCATCTAAAATATTAAAGTCATCATAAATAAAGGGCTTGGTAAATACACAATGTGCTTGTGGAAAGAGATCTAACATGATTAGATGACTATGCTTTCCCCAATTTCAATCATGATCTTTCAATTGTAATCTAGGGTTACATGTGTTAAAGAAAACTAGGACTAAAAACAAACTAACAGACCTAATGCAAGCATAGATCTAGAAACTAGGTTTTAGATATCCAACTAACAATAGGTATAAATCTATTCTAGAGATCTCAGGTAGGTTTATGGAGGATAAGGATTCCCTAGGGCATCTGAGTTCTATCAAGGATTTTTTCTGAGATTTCAGTTTCAATAGCACTAGTAACAAGAATCAACTATGTGACAGCTTGCAAACCCAGGTTTAGAAATAGTTCTGCTACAATTTTATGAGTTTCTAGATTGTGAAATTTGTTGTAACAAACTAGGATTTTGAATTTTTGCAAAAATGAAACTAATATATCCAAACTATGCAATTTTTCTAAAAATAAATGAAATGAACCTATAGAGCTGATAATCTTAAATGTTAAAATGCAAGATTTTTCATAAATTTGCAATAAATGAAGCAAAATGACAAGTTTCTTTAACTTGCAATAATAGTTTTCCAAAATTTCAAATCAGACAATTGCAAGCAGAATCAGATAGAGAATACAAAGATAGAGACTTGTGCATAAGTTGTTTGAGACAACCCTAGCAGGATAGGGACTCCCAAGGGCATTTGAGTCCCTGACAAGGACTCGAAAAATTGAAAAATTGTTGTTTTATGTTAGTTTTAATGTTACTATCTTTGGTTGCAATCAAGTTAAATGGTTGATATTTTTCCAAATTTTGCTCAAATTAAGATAAGGTAATGCAAAATGGAAGTGTGCAATAAAGGTGAAAATATTTTGACAAATTTTTAATGCAACTTTCAGATCTAAAATGCAATAATTGATTTATTCTAAGATGTAGAGACTTGAAAATTGATGACTTTTGAATGCAAATTTTTTGACCCTAAATAATGCACCTTTTTTAACCAAATAAACTAGATGCAAAATTCCTAAAAACATGTAACTACTGATTCCAAAACAAGGATATGCCATTACAATGAAATTGAGAAGACAAAGACAAAAAGTGTGAAAAAGGTTGTTTAAGCACCTATACAATGACTAGGTCGCCCAATATCCACAAAGTCTTTGTTCAAGGTTTTGAAAATTCAGAATCTAAATGTTTAGAGTGATGTTTAAGGTTTTTGTTCCTATTTGCCAACAAGTTTTATAGTGACTGTTTTTCTATAATTTTCCAATGAAATACAAATGTAAATGTATGAAAAATTTGGAACACAATGACACTTTTTAATGCAATTTTGAGATGAAAATCTGATCTAAATGACAAAAACACACTGCAATGCAAGCTATGATGCAATATAGATGTAATATTTTTGGATTTTTATGACTTTTTATGGTGCAAATATGTAACCCTAAATGAGAAATGCCAGACACAATGATGCAAGACCTAGATCTAGGGTTTGAAAGGACTAGCAAATTAGAAAGCTATGATGTCAAATGTCAGGTTTACCAAAATGAAACATTAAAATATGTTGACCTTAAGTTTAATTTATATAACCTAAGGTCAATTGTTCCAAAATTTCTATGATTTCCTTAGGATTCAAATCAACAAGGTTCATAGATTGACTTTCAACCTCCAGGTGAGTCAATCAAACCTATATTTGCTCCTTTTGAGTCTTAGGAATGAATTGGAAATGATTTGAATAGTTAACCTAATGATCCTTTATGCCCTAATATGAAAAATGCAAGATCCTGATAACTAATAAATAGAAATAGTCAAGCTCTAACAAATTTGGAAGGTGTGGATGACTGTGTACCTGCCCAAAAAAATTTATCTAACTATTCCTACAAGAAATAGATCACTAATGGCTATTGAGTCTTTTTTAAGGTGTCCTGCTCAACTTTTGGGGTCCTCTGGTGTTGGATCTGAGCTTTTTATTTTCACTAGAAAATTTTTTGAAATGTTGTCAATAAATTTTGTAAGTATTTTTTTGTGATTTGACAAGGTTGATGACAACAAATGCAATAATAGATAATTTTCCATAAAGATCCTTTCAATCCTCTCTAAAATTGCAACCAGTACATTCACAAAGAGGGAAGATGTTGTGCAATATAGGGGCTTACCTTAGTCAAACCCCGTGTAAGTTTTCCCACTTCCACAATGGAAATGTCAATGATAAATGATAATTGAAAGGAAGGAAATGCTGAATGAACATAATGCTAAAACTCACCACCTTCAATGGCTTCCTTGGAGGATTGAAGTCATACACATTGCTTCAAGGATCTTAGATTTTTCTTGATAGATTTTCTTGAATGTTTGGAGACTTACAACAATATTAGCCTTCACAAAATATGAACATGAAAACATATAATTTTACATGATGTTGGATCTTGAATGGCTATAATAAACTATGAAATACTACTTTTGAATTGCTCTTGAATGTTCTCAATGTTCACCTCTTACTAGATGGATCTCAAGTGATGCAATAACTAGGTATTTATAGGCATTTATTTAATTTCTCAAAAATTAGATCTCGAAAGCCAACTTTTGCAATATGAATTCTAAAAGTTAAATTGCCACCAAAAACATATTTAAAAATGGGTCTTGGCTAAGAAGGGGGGACCCATTCGCCCTGGGCGAATGAGTCCTAGCCCAAATTTCTAGGACATTTATTTTCAAGGTGACATGTGAATTGGATGAATTTATACAATGTTTGTAGTTTATTGAAAAGGGTTACAAATGGGCTCTGAAATTGTTACACCCTTTTGTGTATTTACCTATTTACTATTACCATGCTAGTTAAAATACTTAATTATATGAATGTGTTTGTAATATCATTGAGAATATATGCATTTTTAATTTTTAAATGTACCATTAGAAATATGATGAATAAATGATTGATTCAATTTAATATTTTTATGATGAATTCTGACTATGAAATGTATGATGCAAATGATTGTTTTTTGAATGGTTGACTACGTTTGCAATATGCTAAGATGAATGCAGACATAGATTCGAGCCTCTAGAAGAGAGGGGAAGTATAACTCGGGAGAATAACTTGGTTTGGTAACCTTTAATAAGATCTAATTGAGCTTACACGCACTCACTTTTAGTTGGTCAAGTCGAGATGGTGGTTTTAGGAAACGGTAAGTTGTCTTAGTCTTGTTTGTGCATGAATTGGAATAGTTTATGGATTAAATTGTGAACGTTATTGATTTGGGTTAAGTGTTTGATTCTTTATGATATGTGTGAGTTCTTCCTTATATGTTACACTTACTCGATGAGATATATACATAAAATTCATATATGTATACATGTGCATGACAATGATAAACCCATACACATGAGTAAATACGTGCATGATTATACGTAGATAGACGTATCTATACATGTTCATGGATAGATTACCCATATGTGTGGGGATGTCGAATGGACAGGATGGCATATATATACTTCATGTATATATGTTAGTTGATGTGATTGTGAATAAATGTGCTTGATTATGAGGCAATGATATATAATATATGTATGTATGTATTGATGTAATGGAGAAGTCCATAGGGATATATTAATATATGTACATATGTGTATATGTATGTATATACACATGTGATATTATTTTGTGAAATATAAAAATATGAGTATATGTATTCAAATATTGAATGATGTATTTAATAAACTTATGAGTTGGTGGGTATATATAAATATATATACCCATATATATATAGATATATTATGTTATATGTATGTATGTATTATATACATACAATATAATGATTTAGATGGCGCTAATATTATTAAAGCACATGGTTGATATGAAGTGCATGGTATTCATATTGTTAAGTGCATAACTTATATTGAACAACATTAACTATATAATGCTTAGTAAATACTATGAATGCATCATACACTATATAATATATGGCATTGATAATAAAAGAATAGCACACCAAATGGGAAGTGCATGAGTTTTAAACATTATGGCAAAACCAATGTGAATTATAATATACCAATGACTAAGTCAAAACATAAAAGGCAAAGTGAGTAAGCACGTATATGAAACGATGAACTGGTCATAAGAAAACAATGACGAAGGTAATAAGGGCGCGTTGCTAGCACCAAACTAAGGATGGTGTGAATCAAATAGAATCCTAAACATGCAATATGAATTCAAGTATATGAAGCAATTTGAAATGTGAGAAATAGTCAGACAGTAAATTGGCCAAAGTAGATTGCCCTGTAGGAGATATTATCCTTGCATTTCTAATTATCATTCGTGTTGTCCATTGTGGAAATATTTGGTTGTGTAGGTGTTCTCTATGCAATGAATTTAACTGCCACCTTCTTATTTTACTTATTGAGTCAAGCTTTTAAACTGAGAAGTGTCACCTTGAATAGCTTGTTTGTAGGCTACAGATGCTCGTAATTTTGTATAAATAGAGGAGAGGACTACCTCATTTGGAATGCATGCATAATTTCTTTTCTATTGCTAATTTTTGAGTTGCTAATATATTATTTTGAGTTAAGTGAGAATTTTGTGAGAGAATTTATGAGTGAATTGTGAGGATTTTGTGATAGAGTTTTGAAGGGTATTTTGAGAGAGGAAGCAATAGTTGCTAAGATGCAAGCCAAATTTGGAGGAGGCTAAGCTAAGAATTCAATTTTTTCAATTGGAGTTACATAAATGGGCATTTTGATTCTTACTCTTTTACTCTTTTTATGTTTTTATGCTTTTATGTTTTTGGAAAAGATTGATTGTCTTTGTTTTCTTTGTTTGGAAAATGTGCTTGAGTAGCAAGAAAAGGTAGATGTTTTTCTTTGGTTATATGAGATAGATTCATGTTGAATCTAGATTAGGTAATTTTTTCATTTGATTGTTGTGTATACATATATTCCATATTAAGGAATGAGTGTTTATATAGTACTATATACTATGATTAAGATAGAACTTATATAATCTATGGTTAGTTTGAAATGGTGAATTGTTAAGATTTCTTGAGTTACTTTGATAGATGTGTCTTAGTAAATGAAAGAGGTATTAGGTTATTCCTAGGGTTAGATTAATCCATAAGAAAGGGGATAATCTAGGCTTAGGATATGAATGGTCAATACAAATTGAGCTAGGAAGGTGGGTGAGAATGTGATGTCCATCCTAAATTGGGGGTGATGAATAATTTGGCCAAAGTAATGTAAGTTGCCACTATTTACATTGTCAGTTCACTGTGATCCAGCTTACATACTAGGTAGGTAGTGCCATATGGTAGGTTGTAGCCACTATGTGACAGATCTAGATATGTAGGACACAACACCAAGCTCAGATAAGGTCAATTTATTTATGGGGTTACCAAACCAATCTCTTCATCGAAGGGGGGGCCATCTCACCATATGTGGTAGATGTGCGGGGGGTCACAGTAAGTTTGTGATTGGCAGAAAAGTGCTTGAGTGTTGCTTCTCCTAATCAGTTGGTGACCAATATTTGGATGGGGGATTTCCTGAACTATTTGTATACCTAATTATAGAAAGCTTGATGGAGCCATGTATGTTGTATGTATCCATCTTATGGAAAAGTTGTAAACATGAAATGTTATCAAATATGGAAGTTGTAATACTTTCTTATATGCAATGGAAGAGTTTGGAATGATATTTATTTCAAATGCGCATGTTATTCTTGAATGTGAAAAGATATTTTATTTATGATATTGTGATCATAATTTACTTGTGGTTAAAAACATAGTAAAAATTTTGGGTGGAACAATTGGAATGCTTCACGTGGTATTAGAGAAACCAAGTTCAACTCTAAAACCTATATGCTCACTATGTTTTCCCCTACAACATTATATGAGTAATGTTTAGAAATTCTTGTGCTAGGATGGTGCATCTCAGATTAAATACAAAAAAGTCAGTAATTGGGAATGAGTGCTACCTAAGGGCGAAGAAGGAAAAATAGGCCATTTTTCAAACAATAGACGGTACCAACTACAATAATGTTGTCTAGTTGAGTGATACCAAGATGATCAGTCACACTCTTTCACAGACCAGTCAAGAGAGGAGAAGGATGAAAAATGAAGCAAACTTTTACCATCTACCTTTTATTTCTCCGATGAAGTTAAACTCTTTATCACTTTCCAAGGAAATTCCCTCGAAATGTAGTGTTAGTCCTAATTTAATATTTAGGGACCCTTGAGTTATTCATATGTTTGAAGTCATTTTTTATAGCCTCAAGTGAAGAATTGAAGGTATATGTTCCTTGAAATTGTGTATCGGAAGTTAAATTTCAAGGTTATCATCCTTTTTGGGATAGATATGAGAAAAAAATATGAGGGGTACACCCCATTGATTTATGTGTTTGAGAATGAATCTAATGGATACTCTCCTCTTGACTATTTGAATAGTCATTCAATGTAAAAAAAGAAGGATATTGAGATCCTTATGAATAAATGAAAAGCTATTTTTTATATCAAACTTGTGTGCAAAATCTTTAGTGAAATCTCTTATATGTGAATTGTTCTTTGAATGTTTCTTACATAAAGTAAATCATGTTACGATCTAATTAAGATGAACCTTCAGGTATAACCATTACTTGAAATAATGGCTAGGAAAAGAACTAATCCTAGAGGGAGTCAAGAAGTTGGACAAGGTCCAAAAAATTTTGAAGCCAAGTTGGATCAAATTTTGGATGTCATGGATGAGACCAAGGCAAGGATAGGGAATCTTGAACAAGAAGTGAGGGGAAAAGAAAGAGAAGAACAATAAGTTTCAAATAATGAAGAAGAAGTGTTGCAAGAATGGAAAGAGGAATGAAAGTATTGTCATCGATGTCAATCGGTCAGGTCGTTATCTACTATTTGTTGTTGACTGTATATGTTGATGATATTGAGAAAATTGTATATAAAGAAGGTTACAGGTTGTTAGTTGTTGAGGTTGTTGGTTTGGTACTTGTGAACTATGTTTTTTGTGTACTAGCTGAGGTCCAGGAGAATTTTTGTTGGTCTGGATTTCTCTTTATGGTTCTAGAGTTGTGTTTCCCTAGTTCTATTGAAGATGGTTTCAGTATTTGGAAATATCGAGCTTAATTGATCTATGTGTTTTACACTAGTTTGGTTGATCATGTGTCAAGCACTATCTTCAAATTTGATGAAGTGTGTTGGATCTATTATGGGTCACCCTCATTCTAATTCCACCCTAGGATGTTGGCATCGACCTAATTTGAATTTGAAGCTGGATGGCCAACTTTGTATCTTTTCAAAGTTGGAGATGGTATAAATACAAAATGTGTTACCAATGAAAAGTGTACATAAGAAAAGAAGGAAGATAAGTGAAAGAGCAGACATGACTTTGATTCTATTCTAAAAGTGTGTGATTTATGTGCGTGGTTGATCAATATGAAGCTTAACATTGAGTTTTTGGATGCAGTGGGCAAAAGGAAAACTCTATCATTCATGCAAGTGGGTCAATGATTATGATGGAATCACTTGTTTCATTAGGATTTTTGTCTCTCTGTAACAATTCATCTTTGTCTTCTTTGTATCTATGTGGCAGTGAGCCATCCAGGTTGTAGCCCTATCAACAGTGAGTCCTTATTCTAGGCAGTGAACCTTTTTGTAATAAATTTTGGTATTTCTATAGTGTGAGTTAATCCTCACCATGGTTTTTCCCTCATTGGGTTTTCCATGAAAATCTATTGTTATTGTTTTTGTGCATTGGCATTTGATGGTTAATCACTTAATCAGTTTATGTGTTAGTTTTGGTAATTGAATTTAAGGTTAAAATTTGTGACAACTGATTCACCCCCCCTCTCAGTTGTCCTATCCAACAATTGGTATTAGAGCTTGGTTCCTTGGTGAAGAGATTAACAACTTGAGGAAGGTCCAAGATGGATAGCAAAATGATCTATTATTATCCAAGGTTTGATGGAACTAATTATGGTATCTGGAAAGTATTGATGGAAGAATATATGGAGTATTGTAGATATGATGTAGAGAAAGCTTATAAGAAACTCTACACTCCTCCTGCTAATGGTATGAGTACACCTAAAGAAATTAGAGCACATGAAGCGAATAATAAGGCAAAGTTTATCTTGAAGAATAGTCTGGTACATTCTGAGTTGATTAAGGTTCAGAATTTGAAGACAACTAAGGAATTCTGGGATGCTTTAGAAAGAGCACACAATGGTGATGAGATGGTAAAAGGGGAAAAATTATAGAATCTGGAAACACAGTTTTATCTTTTACATATGTCTGAAGATGAGAATGTTAAAGCCTATGTACAAAGATTGGATGAGGTTGTGGTCGGAATGTGATCCCTTGGCACTACTATAGTTGAAACCAGAAATGTAAAGAAGATTCTCAGAACTCTTCCCGATGCTTACAGTGAAAAGGTGAGTGTTATTGAGTAGACTATAGATTACAAGACTTGTAATAAGGATCTCCTCTAAGATTTTTGACATCTTATGAGATGAGGAAGTCGAATCTAAGAAGTGGAGGTAAAATAGAGACTGGTTTTAAAGCTACAAAAACTGAAGATTTGGATGAAGAAAAATTTGATGAAATTGAGGCTAACTTTGTAAGAAGAATGAGAAAAAGCTCCAGTAAGTATGAAGGTAAATTTCCCTTTGAGTATTTTATTTGTGGAGTAATTGGTCACTATGCTACAAAGTGTCTAAAAAGAGATAAAAGGAATAAACAAAGATATGAGGAAAAGAAGATTAACAAATCTTACTATGTTAATGAGAATGCTAGTATTTCATATGAAGATTCAAAATATGAAGATCTAGATGACAATGAATGCTTGTTCTTGGTGATTAAGGATGAACCTACTTCTACTAAATCAGAAAGGTAGTCAAAAGAAATTCCTCTAGAGAAAGAGAAAGAGAAATGAAGGTACGGTTATCTCTTCCCTACATGTTAAACATAAAAAGAATTTTTGGGTAGTTGATAGTGGTTTCTCACATCACATGACTGGTGACAAGAGTAAGTTTGTGAAACTTGAGAAATATTATGGAGGTCTGGTTATGTTTGGAGATGATACTGGTGCTAGAATTTGTGGGATAGGTTCAGTAAGTTTTGATGGAAAGCATCATACTAACAATGTTTACTCTGTTAAGGGTTTAAGAATAATCTATTGAGCATTGGTTAGATGTGCAGAAAAGGATATGATCTTATGTTTAAGGATGAGAAATATGAGATTTGGAAAGGATTCAGAACATTGATTTCTACAAGAAAGAAATCTAAAGGGAATATTTATCAACTTAAACGTGCTGATAGACAATGTTTTATAACTCAAATAAATGGCAGATGGCATAGTAGAATGTGTCACATGAATTTTGATAACTTGGCAAGAATCAAATCTATTCAAGTCATGAGAGATCTACCAAGAATTAAAAAGCCTGTAAATGCTATCTGTAGGAATTTCCAGTTCAGGAAGCAAACAAGAAGCCATTATAGATCAAGAGAACAATCTACTAATGGATTGCTAGATTTGGTTCATACATACCTTTGTGGTCCTATGAGAGTGTGAATTCTACTTGGAGAAAGGTACTTTATGCTTTTAATTGATGATTATTCTAGATATACATGGGTTACATTTCTAAGAAATAAATTAGATGCATTAGATATATTCAAGGCATTCAATGATATGGTTGAAAATAAAGTGAATTTGAAGATTAAATGCTTGAGATCTAACAAGGATGGAGAAATCGCCTCCTATAAGTTTAATATATTTTGTGAGTGCATGGTATAAAGAGATAGCTATCTGCTCTGAGAACTGCTCAGGAGAATGGAGTTGTTGAAAGGAAAAATAGAATAGTTCAAGAAGTTGCTAGGTCAATGATCACTGAAGCCGGATTACCAAAATTTTACTGGAAAGAAATTATTCACGCTGATGTATATGCATTCAATCGAGTTCACGAAAAATCAAACAGTATAAAGACTCCCTATGAGCTATCGCATAGAAGAATCCCTACAGTCAAATATTTCAAGGTATTCGGAAGCAAATGCTATATCAAAAGAGATGGGGAAACTTTGGGTAAGTTTGATGCAAGAATTGATGAAGGAATATTTCTTGGATACTCTACTAAAATCAAGGCATACATATTTTTCAACAAAAGATTGAGGAAATTTATAGAAATATCGAATGTGAAGGTTGATGAAATAGTAAAGAATTCTATTGATATTCATGGATATATGTCTGATGAACATGATTGTGCAAGAATAGAAGAAGTTATGGAAGAACAGGATAAAGATGAGCAAGAAAATAAAAATGAAAGTGAAGAAGATGCTCTAGTGATGTCCCCTAGGACACCGAAATATGTACAGAGGAATCATTCAAAAATTTAGATTATTGGAGACAAGACAAAAGGTGTGTTAACTAGAAGCAAATTTGATGCTGAAGCAAATTTATGCTTATTCTCTGAGATTGAGCCGAAGTCAGTAAGTGAAGCCTGTAAGGATGAATATTGGAAGGAAGTAATGAAATAACTTTTGTAGATTAAGAAGAATCAAACTTTGGAATTAGTTCCAAGACTAGCAAAAAAAAATATCATTGGATCAAAATGGGTATTCAAAAACAAGTTGAATGAGAATGGGAAAGTTGTCAGAAACAAAGAAAGGCTTGTGTGTAAAGGATACCCGCAAGTAGAAGGTATAGATTTTTAGGAGACTTTTTCTCTGGTAGAAAGAATGGAAGCTATAAGGATGTTCTTGGAATTAGCTGCTTATAAGGATTTCAAAGTCTATCATATGGATGTCAAATCGACATTTTTGAATGGTGAACTAGATGAAGAGGTCTGCATGGAACAACTTGAAGGATTTTAGTTAACAATCAACTAGATATGTTGTGCAAAATGAAAAAATCCTTATATGGATTAAAGCAAGCTCCTAGAGCCTAGTATGCAAGGCTAGATAAGTATTTGAGTTAGCAAGAATTTAACAAAGGCACGACAAACAGTAATTTATATTTCAAGACTAAAAATGACAAAATCTTGATTGTTGTTGTATATGTTGATGACATTATCTTTGGAGGAAATGAAAATATGTGCAAGATTTTTGCAGAAGAGATGCAAAAATAATTTGAAATGTCTATTTTTGGCGAGATGAATTTCTTTCTTGGGCTACAGATTAATCAATCAGAGGAAGGAAATTTCATTTCACAATATAAGTATGTTTGAAAATATTTGGGATGGACGATTCCACACCGATAAGCACTCCTATGGTGATTGGTTTTAAGCTGAGTAAATATGATGATTCACCTAAGACTAATCAAAGAAAGTATAGATCTATGATTGGTGGACTACTGTATTTGACTGATACAAGATCAGATATTATGTATGTGGTTTGTCTTATGGCTAGATTTCAAGAAGATCTGAAGGAAACACATGTTACTACAATTAAAAGGATATTCAGATATTTGAATGGCACTCTAGGTTGTGGATTATGGTATCCTAAAGATACTAACTTCACACTTAGTGCTTATACAGATGCAGATTGGGTCGGAAGTATAGATGAAAAAAAGAGTACTAGTGGTGGTGCATTCTTTCTTAGATGTATATTGGTGGAATGGTTGAGTAAGAAGTAAGATTCAATCTCTTTTTCTACTACTGAAGTTGAGTATATTGTTGTTGTATCTTTTTGTACACAAGTTTTATGGATGAAACAAATATTGAAGGATATCACAGTGTTGTGTGATGATCCTATTCCTATATTTTGTGATAATACAAGTGCAATTAACATTTCAAAGAATCTTGTAATGCACTCGAGAACAAAGCATATATCTATTAGGTATCATTTCTTGAGAGACAAGGTCATGGAGAATGAAGTCAAGCTTGAGTATGTTTCAACAAAAGATCAGATTATGGATATATTTACAAAGGCTCTTCCTAAAGATACTTTTAAGTATCTTCGAGATAAGCTAGGGATTATTGCCCCTCCTTTTATAAACTCAAATGCATTACTCTAGTGGATTCATGGTTTTATCATTTTGGACTAATTTTTTTGGTGGCTACCTCTCAGGGGGAGCAATGAGTATTCTATTTTCATGTCAAAGGAAGTTTCAATGAACATATATTTTTTCCTTTACCATTTATGTCAAAGGGGGAGAGAAAGATCATCTGAAAAAGAGAGAAAGAGCATGTGAAAAAGAGAGAAAGAACATTTGAAGAGAAAATAAAGATAATAAGAGAAAGCAGGTGATGAGGAAGATGATCTTCTAAGGGGGAGAAGAAAAATAAAAAATCTTGAGAAGTATTTTCAGAGCTGGCATGTGTCTTTCATGGTTTTTCACATCATGTGTTGTCATCAATGACAAAGGGGGAGATTGTAACAAGAATGGAAATAGGAATGAAAGTGTTGTCATTGATGTCAATCGGTCAACTGGTTATCTACTAGTTGTTGACTATATATACACCTGTCAACTATTGAGGTTGTTGGTCTGGTACTTGTGAACTATGTTTTCTATGTTCTGGCTGAGGTTCGAGAGAATTGTTGTTGGTCTGGATTTCTCTTTATAGTTCTAGAGTTGTGTTTCCCTAGTTCTATTGAAGATGATTTCGACATTTGGAAGTATCAAGCTTAATTGATCTATGTGTTTTACACTGGTTTGGTTGATCATGTGTCAAGAACTATCTTCAAATTTCACAAAGCATGTTGGATCTATTGTGGGTCCCATTGAAGCATGTGTTTTGGGTCGCCCTCATTCTAATTCCACCGTAGGATGTTTAGTACCGAACTAATTTGAATTTGAAGCTGGATGGCCAACTTTGTATCTTTTCAAAGTTGGAGATGGTAATAATATAGAATGTGCTAGCAATGAAAAGTGTACATAAGAAAAGAAGGAAGATAGGTGAAAGAGAAGACATGACTTTGATTCTATTCTGAAATTGTGTGAGTTATGTGTGTGGTTGATCAGTGTGAAGCTTAATGCTAGGTTTTTGGATGTAGTGAGAGAAAGGAAAACTTTGTCATTCAAGCAAGTGGATTAGTGATTGTGGTGGAATCCTTTGTTCAATTGGGATTGTTGTCTCTCTATAACAAGTCTTCTTTGTCTTCTTTGTATCTCTGTGGTAGTGAGCCATTTGGGTTGTAGCCCTATGGACAATGAGTCCTTATTCTAGGCAGTGAGCCTTATTCCAGGTAGTGAGCCTTTTTGTAATCAATTTTGATATTCTCTATAGTGTGAGTTAATCCTCACCGTGATTTTTCCATCATTGGGTTCTCCACATAAATTTGGTGTTATTATGTTTGTACATTGGCATTTGATGGTTAATCACTTAATCAATTTATGTGTTAGTTCTGGTAATTGAATTTAAGGTTAAAATTTGTGACAGTTGATTTACCCCCCCTCTCAGTTTTCCTATCCAACAAGAAGAAATTACCATCAATGAAGATGAAGGGGAGAATTCTCATGAT
Source organism: Sequoiadendron giganteum (assembly GCA_007115665.2). NCBI lineage: Eukaryota > Viridiplantae > Streptophyta > Pinopsida > Cupressales > Cupressaceae > Sequoiadendron > Sequoiadendron giganteum. The sequence goes on along the minus strand of CM021107.1, from coordinate 223,181,057 downwards.
CACTCGCCAATGGGCACAAGTACAAGAATGAGAATTCACAAGCTTAGACTAAGGGAACTAGTAGGAAGTGTTTGGCAACTAAATTATTTGAAGGAATCACTAGTGGAGAAGAGGTTGAGGCTTGGTTAATTCAAATGGAGAAATAATTTGAAATCGGAAATTATTCTAGGATCACCAGAGCTGTTTGGGGAGCCTACCAGTTAGTGGGAGAAGATTCTAATTGGTGGATGAATAAGAAGATGGAGCTGGGACTCAGTTCCTTAAAGCTAACCTAGAAAGAGTTTGTAGATTTTTTTTGGAAAAGGTGGTTCCCCCAACTCTTCTTCAATCAAAATTTCATTGATTTCTAGAATCTGAAGCAAGGGGATATGTGAGTAAATGAAAATTGGGATAATTTTACTCGTCTTTTAAGGTACATACAAATGTACCAAAAATATGAATGATTTCATACAAAAAAAATCATCATGGGTTTGAACGGCCAAATAGGTGGTGAGGTGGATGTGCAAGGTCCAACAACTATGGATCTAGTATATGAGAAGGTGATTAAGGAGGAGTAGAAGCTCAAAGTTGTCTCGATCTATCGAGAAAATAAGAATCAAAAGAAGTTTGGAGGAACTCAATCCAATCGGGCTCCAAATAAGTTTAATGAGGGATAGGAATTCCAAAAGAAAAGGGACAAGACATTCTGAAATTATTGGAATGATCCAAAGAGGGATCGTCAAGGAAATAATTATAACAATGGAAATAGTGAAAACTATAATAAAGTTGGAGAGAATGCCAGTAAACCTAAAATACCAACAAAAAGTAGAGGACCAATAAAAGGATGTATTGAATGGATCAACAATACAGTGGGAAGATTACCTACCATTGCTTGAATTTTCATATAACAATTCTTATCATTCTGCAATAAACATGGATCCTTTCGAAGCATTGTATGGCTAGAAATTTTAAACTCCTATAAGCTGGGATAAGCTAGAGGATAAGGTAAGTCTTTGGATGGAGATGTTATCAAAAATGGAGGAAAAATTTGGGATTATTAAGTAGAGGCTAGTAGAATCCAATGATAGGTAGAAAAGCTATGCAGATTCCAAGAGGGTACCTAGAAATTTCATAGTAGGGGAAAAGGTGTTGTTGAAAGTTAAACCTCATAAGAGTACCATCAAGTATGGAAATTCATACAAACTAGCTTTGTGCTACATAGGTCCTTTTGAGGTTCTTGAGGAAGTAAATCTTGGTGGGTATTGAATAGAATTTCCACCAACTCTTGCTCGAATGAATAATGTCTTTCAAGTCTCATACCTAAAGAAGTATATAACAAGGGATAATCAAGTTATTGATTGGAATTTTTTATAGATATAAGAACTAGGAGTGGTAAAAATTGATCCCATCAAGGTGCTCGGAACATGTAAGCTTCACTTACATAACAGAGAGGTTTTGCAATGCAAAGTCCAATGGGACCAATATGCAGAAGATTCGGCCACTTGGGAAGATGATGCTGAGATAGAGCAAAAGTTTTCATATGTTTTACATGCTTTTGAGAGTTCTTGAAAACAATATAGTTGTGTTTTTTATTTATGGTTTATGTTTATGTTTGCTACCTAAAATCATCGAGGACGATGATTCACAAGGGGGGGATATGTTACACCCTGCTATGTATACTTGAATATATGAATGTGTTTGTAATCTCATTGAGAATATATGTGTTTGCACTTTTCTTAAATGTACCATTAAAAATATGATGAATACATGATTGATTCAATTTTATAATTTTATGATGAAATTTGACTATGAAATGAATGATGCAAATGATTTTTTTGTGAATGGATAACTATGTTTGCAATGCGCTAAGATGAATGCAGGCATAGATTCGAGCCTCCAGAAGAGGAGAAGTATCACTCAGAAGAAGAACTTGGTCTAGTAACCTTTAATAAGATCTAATTGAGCTTACACACATTCACTTTTAGCTGGTCAAGTTGAGTCAATGGTTTCGGGAAATGGTAAATTGCCTTAATCTTGTTTGTGTGTGAATTAGAATAGTTTATGGATTAAATTTCTAATGTTCCTAATTTGGGTTAAGTGTTTGAGTTTCTATGATATGTGTGAGTTCTTCCTTATATGTTATACTTAATCGATGATATATCTACATAAAATGTGTGTATATATATATATATGTATGTATATATGTACATGACAATGGTAAACTCATACACATGAGTAAATACGTACATGAGTATACGTAGATAAATATATCTATGCATGTTCATGGATGTATTACCCATATGTTCATGTATATATGTCAGCCGATGTGATTACGAGAATATGTGCTTGATTATGAGGCAATAATATATATATATATATATATAATATACATATATATAATATGCATATATATATACATGCATATATATTGATGCAAGGGAGACATCCATTCGGATATATTAATATATGTATACATATGTTTATATGTATGTATATACACATGTGATATTATTTTATGGAATATAAAAATATGAGTATATGGACTCGAATATCGAATGATGTATTTAATAAACTTATGAGTTCATGGATATATATGTATAAATATATATACATACATATATATAGATATATTATGTTATATATATATATATGTATTATATGTATATTATATACATCCAATATAATGATTTAGATAGCGCTAATATTATTAAATCATATGGTATGCATATTGTTAAGCGCATAACTTATATTGAACAACATTAACTATATAATGTGTAGTAAATACCATGAACGCATCATACACTCTATATTATATGGTGTTGATAATAAAAGAATAGTGCACCAAATGGGCAGCGCATGAGTTCTAAACATTGTGGAAAAACCAACGTGGATTATAATCTACCAATGACTAAGTTAAAATTCAAAAGGCAAAGTGAATAAGCATACATATGAAACGTTGAACTGGTCATAAACAAACAGTGACCAAGGTAATGGGGGCGCATGGTTTTTTTTTGTTCCAAACTGAGAATGTTGTGAATAAAATAGAAGTCTAAACCTACAATATGAATTCAATTATATGAAGCAATTTAAAATTTGAGAAATAGTCGAGCATTAAGATGGACAAAGTAGATTGACTTGTAGGAGACATTATCCTTGCATTTCTAATTATCATTCTTGTTGTCCATTGTGGAAATATCTAGTTGTGTAGGTGTTCTATGTGCAATGAATTTAGTTGCCACCTTCTTCTTTTACTTGTTGAGTTGAGCTTTTGAATTGAGAAGTGTCACCTTGAATAGCTTGTTTGCAGGTTGTAGATGCTCATAATTTTGTATAAATAGAGGAGAGAGCTACCTCATTTGGTACACATGCATACTTGCTTTTCTATTGCTAATTTTTGAGTTTTTAATATATTATTTTGAGTTAAGTGAGAATTTTGTGAGAGAATTTGTGAGTGAATTGTGAGGGTTTTTTGAGAGAGTTGTGAAGGGTATTTTGAGAGAGGAAGTAATAGTTGTTGAGGTGCAAGCCAAATTTGGAGGAGGCTAAGCTAAGAATTCAGTTTGTTCAATTGGATTTGCATAAATAGGCATGTTGATTCTTACTCTTTTATGTTTTTATGTTTTTGGAAAAGATTGACTATCTTCATTTGCTTTGTTTAGAAAATGTGCTTGAGTAGCAAGAAAAGGTAGATGTCTTTCTTTGGTTATACGAGATAGATTCATGTTGAATCTAGATTAGGGAGTTTATTTAATTTGATTGTTGTGTATATATATTCCTATGATTGTAATCATAGTAATAGCTAAATACACCATATCTAAATGAATTTAAGCTATATTTAGCTAACTAGGCTACAATCCCAATGAAATGTTTGAAAGCTTCAAAACAAGCAACTTTTAAAAAAATCATGAAATAAACCATGAATGCAAAAAGGAAACCTAATCTAGAACACGAAACCTTCTCCCATTGGGGGATTGGTGTCGTATTGATATGGAATGACAACCCTTTCGCAATCCCTTGGATAAAATGAGGATCTAATCGAACTTCATTGATGAAAGCTTAAGTTAAAATGGATGAAACTATGCTAAGAGTGGATGAAGAAGATGAAAAATCTTGATAATGGATGCAAGTATGAATAAATATAGTATTCAAACATGCAGCATAACTTTTCTTTTATGGAAGTGGATCCATATTTCTCCAAAATGTGAGGTATTTATAGGAGAGAAAATGGTGAATCAAGGGTCAAGATCAAATGGATCAATCAATAGTCAAGATGCAATCAGGGGTGAAGACATGGATCAAGGATTCTCATCGATGGATGAGACTACAATATCACATGGATCAAATAATCAATCAATGGCTCACAATGATTCAAACAAACACACTTTCAAAGTTGTTAGAAAGTTTGTTAGAAAATAAGAATCCCTTTTGGAGCAAAATGGAATAATATCCCAAGGGAATATTTCCATGCAAGTGAATGGGTGAGGAAAAATTAGTAATTATTTAATTAAAATAAAGTTTTAGTTGTGCAAGTTCAACGAATTTAGAATTAGCATTAAATTATTTATTTATTTAATGAAAGGGGTTAAGTGACATTTAATTAAATGATTTAGATTATTTAATTAAATGAGAGAAGATAAGGGGGATTTAATTTAAATAATTTGCATTATTCTATTAAACTAAATGAAATGTTAGTGGGAAAAGTGGTGAATTAACCTAATGAAATTAATTAGATTAATATATGAAAATGATGCATTTAATTAAATAACTAAGCTTATTTAATTAAGCGGGCAAAAAGAAGATGAATTTTAGGACGAAATAATGTTAGTGACCATATTCAAGTGTGTAATATCATTGAGGATAATTTTAAGTGTCTACATTTTTCCCCTCTTTGAAGCAAGGTACTTGTTACATTGGTTCAAAGATCGATGCTTTTCAGATTAATGCTACTAATTAGATCAAAAATTTAAAAATTCTTGACTTTTCAGATGCCTCATTGTTGCCCCATCGAAAGGAATTAAACCAGTACCCTCGATACCATGACAAAAATTGAACATAGGTTCAACTCAAATAAGATGAAAGAAACTTCTTTAGAAAGTTTAGATATTTGATGTAGACAAATTTTATGATGTATAGACAATCATCAACCATGGGTAGCCTCATGTATATTTTGATATATCACATAGATTCGATACTTGGATAGAAATGTTAGTAAAGATAGAAGAATAAGATGGATGGAAGTTGAAGAATGAGATGGACATTGATTAACCATTGTTTTGAGATTGATTCAGAAGTCCAACAAGCCTATGATCATTCAAGACTTTATTAGATATGGTGATGAGATTGATTATTTGCTTGTTCTAGGGATTGAGATAGTTGGGCCATTCATTCCTTATTTTTGATATAACACATAGACATGATGCATCATGGTATTGATAATCAGGATGGTGTTGTATCTAGTGCAATGGACTTTGTCTCTACAAACAGATAAGATAATCCATGTTCACACCTTGACATACAGAAACCTCATTGGAATTTATTTTAGAAGTTTAAACATTTTAGACCAAAGCATACACAATAGTCAATAATCTATTTAAAACAACCTCCCTACATATAACTAAGCAATTATTCATCAACATTATTTTACAAGGATATCCCACAAGCACAGAAAATGAAAGATAATGATCGATGCCCCATTTCCTTTCTCTCTAAATCAATCTTTGATAGAAATCAATTGAGAGGTGTTGAGAATGGGTTGACAAGATAAATGATAAGACAAGATCAAAATAAACAAATATTCAATGCTATTTATATCTCTTGCCAAAGGGTGTGTTTTGTTTGAGGATAACTATCCAAAGTGATTGCCAAAGATAATACCCATTGTAGGAAGGATGCATCCTAGTACATGTTAGTGGATGGCGGTAAGTTGATAGGTTGTTTGCAAGGTCATTGATATAAGGTTCAATTGACATGTTTGATAATGATCAAGAGTTTGATTTTTGTGTTTAAAGGTTCTACTTTTGCTAATTGTTGTGCTTGTCTTTTGTTTATGTTACCAAAGGGTGAGTGTGATGATCAATTTATTATGGATGGAAGCTTATTGCGAGTTCAAGTGAAATGAGATGGGTGGTTTTGGGGTTTTCATAATATTTCAATGATTTTGGTGTTTTCTAATGTTTCGAGGTTGTTTTTGGTCTTTTTAATGTTTATGTGAATGTTTAGGTTTTCAATTATTCGAGACTATTTAGGGTCTTTTATTTTTTTCCAATGATTTGTGTTTTCAAGTTTTCAAATGTTTTTGTGTTTTCTGAGTTTTCAAATGTTTTTGTGTTTTTTGAGTTTTCAAATGTTTTTGTTTTTTTTAGTTTTTAAATGTTTTTTTGTTTTTTTAGTTTTGACCAAGACCTAAAAGGGACTGACCTAGGGCCTTGGTGGCTTATCAAAGATTAGCCTTCCCTAATTTATACACATAGAGACCATTTAGTTCGACTAACTTTGACCTGTTATTGATGAGATATGAACACTTGATGGATCGTCAATTTATTGTGATGGAGTCCTAAAGACCGACCTAAAGTGTCTCAGGGGCACATCAATGATGACCTTGCCTACGTTCAAGCTCAAAGACAACATAGTTTGACAAGGTATTGGTTTTGATTTTTTCAATATTTTAACATGTTTAGGGATTTTGATGTCTTTTGGATGTTTTGGATTTTGACTTTACAATTTTTCAAATGTATTTGGATTTTTCAGATTTTGCAAGTGTTTTGGGATTTTAGATGAGGTTTTCAAATGTTTTGGGAATTTCTAAGAGATTTCAAATAACCTTAAGATATACAAGAACCCAACCCAATACAAGCAGAACAAATTCCCCCAATGTGATACGATAGACTACCTCGATATAGGTAGGACAAACTGGCCTTAGGAATGCGCCAAGTAGTACTAAAGGTGAATATGATACTTATGCAACATCCAGCTATGATAAAAATGTGGATGGGTGATGGAATAAATAGGATTAATGATGTGATGGATGGATGCGAAGAAGAATAAGCTAAAGAGCCAATGATAGATGGAGGTGCTTATTTACACAAGGCACCTATTTGCCAGGTTTTAACTGATGTACTTTCCCAAAGTGCCATTGAAGCGGTTTTCACTAGATGACTTTTTTTTTTTGGTTTTTTGTTATTTTATTTTTTTTTTTGTATTTTCAGAGTTACACCTTTTCAAGCTTAAGCATAAATCTTTTTGAGATGTAGACTGTCGATTGGTTCCTGCAAGGGTTCTCCTTCAGGCATTGATAATTGATAAGCTCCTAATCCATATCTTGTTGTGACAATAAATGGTCCCAACTAGTTGGGCTCAAACTTTCCTTTACTATCCTGATCTGGAACATTCTTTTGATTCTACTTGAGGACAAGATCTCCTACTTGGAAGGACCAACTGATCTTCTTGTTGTAGCTTCATTTCAGTCAGTTTTAGTATGCTTGTAATGATTTAAGGCATCAATACAATGCTCATCCAAGAATTATAACTCATTCAGCTGAGACACCCCATATTCTTCATCAATGAATAGATTCTACAGCGATACTCCTAGCGAGGGGAGATCAACCTCTATGGGATGGATGGATTTTTATCCATAGACTAGGGAGAAAGGGGTTGCACTTGTAGTCATGCAGATACTAGCTCTATAATCCCATAAGGCAAGATTTAGTTGTAGATTCCAGTCACACACAACTTCATTGACCGTCTTTTATAGTATTTTCAATATGGTATTATTTGACGCCACAACTTGACCATTTCCCTAGGGGTAATATGGGGTAGAGAACCGATGTTGGATGTTGAATAGTTCACATAGCTCTCTTACAACCTTATTTTTGAAGGGAATTTTGTTATTTGAGATAAGGGCTTGCAAAACACCGTAGCTAAAAATAAGGTAGTTCAAGATAAACTTGGATATTTGCTTCCTCATTATATAATTCATGGGAATAGCTTCCACCCACTTGGTAAAGTACTTCATGGTTGTGATGATGAATTTGTGGCCATTAGATGAGGTGGGGGTGATTTATCCTATGAGGTCGAGTCCCCATTATGAGAAAGGCCAAGGTGTGACAATTGGTTGGAGCTCCTGAGCTAGAGCATGGATCAGATCCCCATGTTGTTGGCATTGCATGCATTTCTTTACAAACTGATGAGCCTCTCGTTCCATGGTTGGCCAGTAATACCTCGTTCTCAACAGTTTCTTGGATAAGTTCATACAACTAGAATGGAAATTGTAGATGCCTTTGTGTACTTGTATTAAGGTAATCAAGGCTTCCTCTTGGTTGAGACATTGTGATAATGTCCCTTCGGTGCTTATATGGTACAAGTTATCACCTGCTTGATGATGAATCGGGATGCCTTAGCAAAAAAATTCTTAAGGTTAGAAGTAATATCAGATGGGAGGGTACCTCTGCTAAGATAGTTGAATATATCATGATACGATGAAGAACCAAGACCAATGGTTTCACACACAAATTCAGATTTAGGTATTTTAAAATCCAATACGAGAAGTTGTTCTACCAAGAATTCAAATTAAAGGATGTTGTGTGGCATGTCTGACAAAAACCCATTTGTCACCATGGCATTTGTTGCTCGATTATTTACATGGGGTATTTTCTCAAAGGTTATAGCAATGAAGAAGTCCTTAATACTTTCTACCATCCTCTTATAAGGAGTGAGTTTATCATCCTTGGTTTGGTAGTCATCATTGACTTGTTTAACAATCAACTGTGAGTCCTCATAGACTTTTAACTTCTGTATCTACCATTGGACTATTATTCTTAACCCCGTTATTAGAGCTTCATACTTAGTAATATTGTTGGTACATGGAAAGGATAGCTATTATGACTTTGGGATACAATCACCTTGAGAGGTTATAAAGAGAATGCATTCCCTTGATCCATGTTGGGTATATGATCTATCAAAGTATATTTTCCATTGATCCACTACATTGAGGAGAAACACAGACTTATCAAGAAACTCAGATACCAAAGGATTCTTCACATAAATGGGTGCTTCTACTAGTTGGTCTGCAATGACATGTCCCTTTATATTGTTTTTCTCCACATATTCTATTTTAAACTCTGTTAAGATCATTACCCACTTGGCCATTCGCCCGGTGAGAGTTTCTTTAGACAATAATTTTTTTAATGGGTTGATCTTAGCAATAAGCTTGATTTTATGTGAAAGCATGTAATGTTTGATTTTTTGTGAAGCAAAGATCACTGCTAGGCATGCCTTCTCGATGGATGATTAATTCATTTCATATCCTACCAAGGTCCTACTGATATAATATATGGCTCTTTCTTTTCCCATTTCATCGTGTTGGGCTAGAAGAGCATTTAGTGTTGTTGATGTGGTTGATATGTATAGGATCAATGGCTTGTTTGGTATTGGTGGCATGAGAACTGGAGGTGATAATAGGTACTCCTTTATTTTTTGAAAGGTTGCATTGCATTTATCATCCCACTTATATGTTATTCCTTTATGAAGAAGGTGAGAGAAGGGATGGATCTTATCTGATAGTTGTGTGATGAATATCCTAATGGATTGTAACCTTCCTTGTAGGCCTCACATCTATTTCAATGTTTGCAGTGGTTCCATGTCTAGAATTTCTTTCACCTTTGTTGGATCTATCTCGATCCATCTTTTTCAGACTATGTAACCAAGAAGCTTTCCTGATGTTACCCCAAAGATACACTTTTTTGGGTTCAATCATACCTTATACTCTTCAAGCCTATTGAAGATTGGTCCCAATACCTCTATGTGCTCTTTCCTTGTCTTTGATTTGGTCAAAATGTCATCCACATAATCTTTGACTATTTTATGAATCATATCGTGAAAGATAAGGGTCATCACCCTCTGATAGGTTGCTCCAAAATTCCTTAGCCTAAATGGTATCATGCTCCAATAGTATGTTCCCCATAGACAAGTGAAAGCAGTTTTATGTTGGTCCTCCTTAGCGATCATGATTTGGTTATAGCCTAAAAATTCATCCATGAGTGATAACATTTCATGTCATGCAGTTAGATCAAAAATGATGTCGATGTTGGGAAAAGGGAATTCATCTTTCAGATATTCTTTGTTCAAGTCCCTGAAGTCTATGCATATTCTAATTCCCACAGTGGGGTTGGAGACTAGCACCAGGTTGGAAACCCACTTGGGATATTCAATTGATCAAATATATCTGACATCAAGGAGCTTCTGTAATTCTAGCTTAACCAGTAATGTTATTTGAGGGTGCATCTTTATCAATTTATGTTTCACTAATTTTGCTTCAGGATAAAGTGCTAAGTGGTAAAACCACTTCAGGATTGATTCTAGGCATATTTTTGTAGGACCATGCAAATTTTTCCCTTCACTCTTCAAGGAATGTTGCCAAGTTTTTTTGTTCTTCATCTAACAATGATTTGACCTAAAATTTTATCTTAGGTGCCTCCTTTGTTCCCACATTCACTAGAGTTGATTTCTTTTCTAGTACTACTAATTTATTTGGATGTATTACACTAAGGGGGAGATTGAATCCCTCATCCTCTAATGCCTCAAAGAGGTTTTCACCTTTGGATGTGTCCTTTCTTTTTACTATTTTATGATCTAAAAGTGCCACATTGTGGTTTTCACTTAAATACCTACATGTTATTATCGTGTCATCAATTTTGTGACTGAAGGATTTAATCTTCTCCCCATAGTACACCTGTGTTTCTAGCTCTATGTCAAATCCTACTTTATGATCCCCACATGGTAAGTTGTTGCAAAGTCCCATAAATTTTGGGATTGCTTCATCATTTTCAAACATATCTAGAATTGGTGGTCCTCGTTGGTCCCAGTTGATCAGTTGGGGATATACTAGTTTTAATTCATAGGTTTGGAAATTTGGGGTGAAGTATGTTGTGGTTATCATAAAGATTGAGGTATCCTCAAATAAGTCAACAACTTCAAGAGAAAAGGTGTTTAGGGTATTATAGTGTGATGTTGGTAACCAAGAGGAACTCTAGGCATGTTTATTAGAATTATCCTTACCCATAAGGGTCACCTTGCTAGTAGTACACCCTAAGCCAAGATTATTTCGATGTCTCTTAGGAACAATGGGTTCTAGAAAATCATTATCATTTTTTCCTAGCTTTTCATTCTTGTTATACCCCCATCCCATCATTAGTTGTAATCCTTTATTATCATCTTCCATTGGAAGAATAGGCATGGGTAGGTTGTCTTGATAGAGAAATTTAGATACATCTTCCTCATTGACGTCCTCTTTGTTCAAGCCGCCCCAGTTTGTGAAGGTGTTGGATGATACCTTTTTTGTTTCAGCTACTTTTTTTGGATGCACAATGGGTGTTTTGGATTCTGAGGTATATGCAAGGGAAGATGGTTTGACAAATAAGGAGGAGGATGTAGACCCTTCATAATTCTTAGGTATTTATGGGGATCTTGTAGAATTTAGCCTCAAGGTTCTTGCAATAGTAAAAGGCTTAGGATCACCATGGATGGTAAGTTATTTATCCTCAAAGGGAAACTTGACACATTGGCGGTATGTGGAAGCTACTTCTTGCATGGAATGAATTCATGGTTAATCAAGTAGAATATCATAGGGAAGGTCAAGATTTAGCACTTAGCATATGGTTTCAACAATGGTGGATCCTACTTGGATAGGTAGCTTGATGATGCCTTGAGACAACTATTCTTGATCATCCTATGCCCTTATAGTTATGCCCTTTGTCTTCTCAATAGCATCCTCTAAGTAACCCAAGTTTTTGACTAACTAAAGGGTGCAAATGTTTAGACCAGCACCTTCATCTACTAGAAATATTTTAACTTTATTCTTATGAACAATGACCTCAAGGTGCAAAGCATGATTGTGTGATGACTATGTTGGGAGGTATTGTTATGAGAAGGTAAGAAGATGGGGGTGGTGATATTCCCTATCATAGTTTAAAACTACTCTATATCAATATTCTCAGGTATGGAGGAAGTTTATAAGGAATTTTCTAGTATATCCCTATGTGTGGGGGATAGCTTCAATAATTCTAGGATGGAGATCTGTGTGGGGGTTTTCTTTAATTGATCTAGGAGACTGTAGTTACTAGGGTTTGGAGTTGGCATTGTAGTTTGTGCCCTAGATTGTGATGAAGCTCCTTGGATTGTGACATTTCCACATTGTGTGGTGACTCCACACTCTACATTAGGTACTTTGATGGTGACCAATATTACAACATTGTCACAAGAGGCAACCACGTTGGAATATGCATGCCCTATTTTAGTGTAATTTGTCCCCTTGCCATTACCATTCTATTTATTATGATTTGGCATTGGGTTCTTATATATTTTTAGGTCCTGGTTACTTGTTGGTACATCGATAGTTAAGTCTCCATTTTTTATGAGATCTTGGATAATTTTCTTTAGCTTCATATAGCTTGACATTTTATGTCCTTTGATCTTGTGAAAGTCACAAAGATCCTTTTTGTTATACCAAGGTGTTTTAACTTTATTTTCTTGATAGTTTTGGAAATTGGGGAGTGTAATCAGGTTTGACTATACCAATTTCTACATGACAGATTTCATGGGTTCCCCTAATGGTGTGTATTTGTGTTTTGGGTAGTTATTCCTATTGGGTGGTCCTCTTTGTTGGGTATTGGTGTTATTGATTTTCTTATTTTGTAGAGGTGTGGTGGTTTGTTGTATGTTTTTTTGTGTGTTGGTTGGTTGATTGTTGTTTTATCTAGGAGCACTTATGACTACTTTAGCATCAATGAAACCATCATTTGTTACATTTTTGTTCTTAGCCCATATATGGGGCTTGTCATTAGCTCTGGTAGATGGGTGGTTGTCTTTATACACTTGTGTGGTTCCCTATGAGATTAGGGCTCTCTCAATGTTGAGGGCCCTAGGTATAAGCTCGTCATAAGTGGTGACACATTGCATCTTTAATTGGAAGGATAATATATTTCAACATTTTCTATGATGATCCCTACATATTGTTCTTTACGAATGGGCCACTTGCTCTTACTAGCTCTTTACATCCACCTTTGTAGGAAATTAGCAAAGGATTCTCCTTTGTTTTGCTTGAGAGTGTAGAAATCTTCTAAGCTTAAATCCATGTCTAGGTTAAAGGAGAAATGATCGATGAATCTATCAATTATTTCTTGGAAGGTTTTGATACCTAGAGGCAACTATGAGAATCAATCGATTGTTGGACCCACCAAACTGCATGGGAAAAGACACATCAAGTAGGAATTATTATAGGCAACCTTCATACATACTACGTGGAATTCCTTGATGTGATCCATAGGATTTCCCTTCCCTTTATATTTATATAACTTTGGGACCTCAAAACTAGGTGGGAAAGGTACCATCGTGATGTTCCTAGAAGGGGTATGGACACAAGTTTTGGTGTACATGAGTCTTCATCATTTTTCCCATTTGAATGTCCTAGATCTACTACATGAGTGTGTTAAGCTATGATGACACATCGTATTACGGATTTGGTGGAGGAGCATATTTTGTGGACTGTGGGATGGTGGATGAGTTGTAAGTGGGGTCTTGATATGATGGTGTATTGTATGGTGTGTAGGATGGATTATGATACTGTGAAGTTGAGGGTGATAGAGGTGGTGGTGTATATGACCCTTGTGCAATTGGATTTATGAAAATTTTTGGGGGATTATAGTATGAACCCTGTTGTTGTTTTTGTGCAAGCACGTGTTGTTGTTGGGCATATTATTGTGCTGGAAACACTTGTTGTTGTTGGTGTGCGAGCAACACTTGTTTTTGGGATTCTTGTTGTTGTTACTATTGTTTTTGTGTGATTAAGGTTTGTTGTTGAGCTTGTTCTTGTTACAAGGCTTGTGCTTGGGCTTGTTGTTTTTCAACGCTTGTTGATAAGCTTATTTTTGTTCCAAATATTGTTGTTGGGCTTATTGTTGTTATAAATATTGAGCTTACGCTTGTTGTGCTTGTAATGCTTGTTGATGAGCCTGTTGTGCTTGTTGTAAAGCTATAGCATGAGCTTTTTGTGATTACAATGTGGAAGTGTTTTGATGTTGGGATACGTGTGATGGATTTTGAGTGATTGCGATATGAGTGGGTTGTGGGTTGATTTGATATTGTTTTTGTGTGGTAAATTTTTTTGGGTTACTTTGTGCTATCATTCCTTGTAAAATTGTTGACTGGGATGGAGGAATGTAATTTTGGGGCCTCGTTTGATTTTGAATGGTTTGGGGGACCAATGGGAAAGATGATTGTGTCATTTGGTGTTGCAATGTCAATGGCACATTGGATACTTGGGTCAATTCATTAGAAAGGTTCCCTTAACTGATGTGAAAAGGCTTCCCTTGTGTTTGATTTGGGGCCAAGGTATTACCTTGTTGGTGGTATTTGTGATCAATGTGTCGCTTTGATTTGGATTCATGATAGATGGGGTTGATGTGTTTTGTGGAACCAATGGTTTTGATGGAGCAATTGGGTGGTTGGATGAATGTGTCCCTTATTGTGTTAAGGGTTGAATTTGTGTAAGGGTGTTAACTTGACCTTGTTATTCTTTTTGAGGCACTTGTTCCACATTATCTTGTGTAACATTGGGCACACTTTGGGTACTTGTGGTGGGGATGGAAGAAGATGGTTGCACTCAAAATTTTGAGTCCATCATGGTATTATGGAATATAAGTGGTTTGTATGGATGTAGAGGATGTTTAGGAACAGTGGTGGAAGAATGTGATGGAGCACCAAATGTTGGTGTCCAAATTATGCTTTGGGGAAGGTTGATGTTTTGAGTACCCAAAAGTGTGTTGCCTTTTACATTAGGTACGAGACCAAGGTTTTTTGTAATCCTAGTTGCAAGACGAGGAGTTTATGTTTGACTTGGTAGAAGGGATGGAGTTATTTGATCTATAGATTAATTCAATCCTTGTGCCAAGAGTTGTGCAATGAAAGTTGGTGGAATTGAAGCCACATTTTCTAAGGCTTGTTCCCTAATTGTGTCAAAGTCAAATGTAGAAGGGAGTTTATCCCCCTATTTTTCTAAATCTACCATGCATTGGGTAGGGTTATTTTTCATCAAAGTGTTAACAATATGGCTTGTCTTAGGATCTTATTTATATTCAAGGAGTTCTTCCTCAGTGAGCTCATGAGGGTTGTTTGTGACATCTTAGACCTCATACCTTTTGTCTAATGGATTTTGCAGTTGTTGTGAGGGGGTTAGAATGGATCCTTAGATAAAATTCTTGTGGGATAGTATCACTTGTGGTAGATGTGGTTTTTATTTGATCCATTTTTCTCTTATGTTTTGATCTTGTTGTAATCATAAATTGTGGGTCAACTATGGGAGAGGTGTGTTGAGATTTATAGTTTTGAAACTCTCTAGTTGACTCAAATATACATAAAAGGGACCCTCTAAGCTGTTTTAGACCAATGGTGTGAGTGGATGATGAAAAGAGTGAATGATATGGGGGATTAACTTTCTAAACTTTTGGACAACACTTTTAGACTTAAAGGTTTGATTTTTTGATGTCTTGGATAAAAAGGATACTAATGAACTTTGTAAACTTAAAAAATAGACTTTTGATCTTTTAAGGTAAACTAGTTCAAAAGTGTGATGACTAACTCAACTAATTTTATGGAAAATGATTCATTTACATACAAATAGCTAAGTTAGGGGATTTTTTTATGATAACCTAAATCTAAAGTGTTGATATGTCCAAAAGTTTCTAAAGTTGTTTGTGACTTGTAGAATGTAAAATGGATGAAGATGGATGAGATGTTTTGACCCAAAATATGTTAACCTAAAAGGGACCTTTATTTGATAAGACCAAGATGGCGAGAAACATGCTTTACCTCTAAAGTGATAAAACCTTAAGAATTCAATGTTTTGATAATAGAACTCTTGACTCGATGTTTATGACAATAGAACTTGGACCCAATGTTAGCAATACTTTCCTTGTTTCACTTTGTTTCTTGAGGGTCAATATGTTTCAAGAATAATCCCAATATGTGGTGTGATCATTTGGTTTCAAATTTTGATTAAGTGAGATTGTTTTTACCACATCAAGAAGTCTTTAATTAATTTCAAACTAAAATGTCTATGTCTAAGCAACCTTATTTCCATAATGTCCAATAAATGAAAATCAAGAAGCTAAAGTCATAGTTCCCTATGTTGACTTTGGAAAGTGTGAATTAATATATAAGTTCAAATATTTAGAAACCTCTAAAGATAAAATCCTTAGGGACAAGCAGAAATATAGGAATTTTCAAAGATATTCACACTAAGTCCAAAGGTTTAGAATTTTATGAACATGTTGATATTTATTTAAGTTGTTTTGAAACAAAGCAATGTGTTAAATTGACTTAACAAGCAATAAAAATCCTAACTCGAGTGGGTACATTCTTCTTGGTAGGTTTACCTCATGCCCCAAAGGGATGATTTTACATGCAACTTATGGAGGGAACAAAAGAAAAAGATTCCATTCTCTTCAATCATTTATGCCTAAACCATAAATCAGAATTGGTAAGTGACTTCTTGGAAGTAAAATTCCAATGCACCACTTCAAAGAGAATTCCAGAAAACTTAGAGAGGTTACTACACAAAGGTTTTTAATGACACAAATTGAGAACACCGAGATGTATGCCCACCTGTGACCACTTAAGGCATTAAACCATTCCCTTTTGACCCATAAATTCAGAGTTGGATTAGGTGCAATATGTCATCTTGCCACACATTGAACCTACTATTTTTCAAGTTTGCAACCTTTATATAGCCCGCTAGTAAATGTGATTTATTGAGAGTAACTTATATGATTTATCCATTATGGGACGTATCTCATTAGTATGCCCTTTCATAATAATAAAATTGTTATTTATCTTCACAAAAGATCGCCTGAAGAACAAGGGGAGAGGATACGTACAAAATTCTTAGGGTGACTCAAAAAAAGAAAGTTTATATACTTGTGTGTTTCTCTTCACCCAAGATTACATGAAGCACAAGGGGAGTGGATACACACTACAAGTCTACATAAGTAAAGCACTCACACAATACACTCATTCCTTTTAACCTATATTGTAAAATGACTTCATTTTAAGCACCAATGAAAGTGTTGGTTTGTTTTGTTCAATTTTAACAAATATCACAAAATGAGGTTGTATGGGTTCAATTTTAATCAACTATGAAAATACTTAAAGCATTTATGAATTTTAAGCCCTATTGAAAGCTAGTTGTCCTAAGATTGTAAGTTTTAAAACCTAACAAAAATTTAGTAGTCCTAAAACATAAATCAAAGCAACATATGATGGATATAATTGTCCCATAAGTATTAAAAACACTTTTACAATGTATGTTCAAATGATAGCATGCTCCTTCACTTCAAGTTTTTCCAAATCTACAAAATTAGTTAGCATCACCAAAAATAAAACCAAATGTTAGTAAAAGATCAAAGAGTATATGAAACTAAAAATTTAAAACACACATGAAAATTTGACTCTCTTCTTTACCAATAAAAAGTGTCACTCTATTCAAACATGTTGCTATAGATTTCAAATACATCGTTGAAATCTAAGTGTGTCACTCTGGTGAAATGTGATAGTGTCGCTTTGCACAAAAATAGTGACATCAATAGCATCACTATATAGACCGTGTCACCATTTTTAAAATCACGATATTAGTCAAAAAGATAAGTGTGTGACAATATTTAAAAGGAATTGCCATAGTTTAAATGTGTTTCTATTTCTAAATCAAAGGTGTCACTATATTCAAATGTGTCGTTGTAGCCTTCAAATGCATTGTTAATTCCCTAGAATCTGCAACTCACAAAAACTTAAGAGAAATTCATCAAATAAAGTTAGTAAAGCCCTCCTTCTAGTGCCAAAATGTGATTGTAATCATAGTAATAGCTAAATACACCAGATCCAAATGAATTTAAGCTATATTTAACTTACTAAGCTACGATCCCAATGAAATGTTCAAAAGCTTTAAAACAAGCAACCATTAAACAAAACATGAAGTAAACCATGAAAACATAAAGGAAAGCTAATCTAGAACTCCAAACCTTATCCTATTGGGAGATTAGTGTCGTATTGATATGAAATGACAACCCTTTCCCAGTCTCTTGGATAAAAGGATCATCTAATCAAATTCCATTGATGAAATCTTAATCTAAAATGGATGAAACTATGCTAAGTGTGGATGAAGAAGATGAAAAATCTTGATAATGGATGCAAGTATGAATAAAGATAGTATTCAAATGTGTAGCATAACTTTTCTTTGATGGAAGTGGGTCATTATTGGTTTTATACATCTGCCTCTCCCTAATCAATGCTTGGATTTGGGCTTTATTCAACTTGGCTATATTTATCCCAATGTCTACAGTTGCAACAGGATCATCTTCTCCAACCTTCACGGTCATGACATGTCTGAATGCCTTCTCAGTATCAATAACAATTGATTTCTTATGAGGAGGATACAAGGCCCAAATCATCAATGTTTCATCATCAGGATTGTATCTTGATCTTTTGTATACCCCTATCACCTTCTCTATGTTGAGCTTGTGGGTAGCATTGTTATCTTTTAAGAAACTATCAAAAAATAATGCAGAATTCAAATCCAAACCTGGGAAAATCATAACACCTACCTTTTCTAGCATCTCCCTTCCCTTTTCAGGGGTCATGTTATTCATCTCTTTGTCTACCTCATCCCTTAAGCTTTTTAACAGTTGATCTTCATTTCTTGGAGTGACATTGTCAACCAGTCCCCTTATCTCTTTCCCTTTTTTCTTATATAAAAATGTTTTAAACTCTGATGTCTTTACAAATTCATCATCTGATATAAAAGACCTATATTCTTCATGTCTCGTATCTACATCCATAGTTTCCTCAACATCTATTTCTCTGGCAACATAGGCATAATCCTGAGTCTTCATTCTTGATACCTTCCCAGATGAGCTTTGTGGCCTGTTAGCTTCTGATATCCCTTTGATGGAGGATAACAACTTAGCATCCACCAACTCCTGATCATGTTTCTCAATCACAATTTCTGCTTCATCTGCCTCTAGGTTTCTGATTATGTCATCAGATTTATAGGGTACATGCTGGTACCCTCCAAATTTTATTTTTTGTCTGGCAGAGTGGATATATCCCTTTGGATCAAAGTTTTTTCTTGTTGGTGCTCTTCTCATGTTGTAGTGCAATAATTTGTCTAGAATCAGATTGTAACCCTCCTTGGCTAATACAATAAAATCACTAAAACACAATGTACTAGGCATAAAGGCATGTTTCCCATATGAACTTAAGTTCATAACACTAGAGAAATCCATTTGCCTAACAATTTCTAGGTATGCAATTCTATCTGGGATAGTTCTAGGCAAAATGAATGGTGTATCCTCAAAACCATAAACCCTAATCATTGTGGCATTCTCTAAGGAATACCAATCCCCGCAGTTGTGGTTGATTGGTCCATTATAATCTCTAGGCCTAAGAAACCTCTTTACTTCTTCAGATAAAGAATAATCACAAGGATGATTGAAAAATCTATACAAGGGTTTCACAAAGAATTCTTCAAAATACAAGAAATTTGAATTAGCAGACTTGTTATCCCAAACAACAGTCCATAATTGAATAGGCAATGTCCTACCTTCCTTGTCAGATTGTGAAATCCTCAGCGCCTGGGGCCATAAACCTAACTCTTGTCCAAAATACAACACTAAGTGCATCAGCAGTGAATAATTCCTAAGATGCAAGACAGAGGCCCCATTCTTTATTGCCATCAAACCTCCATCCAGCTCCTTAAAAACATGTGCAGCATAATCAAATGATCTAGAATTGTGATACTGAATGTCTACAGCAATCACCATGGGCACAACCACCATATGCTTAGGTACCTCCATCCCCAATACTTGTCCCACTGAAAAGTAAGTGTATTTCAGGTAGGGTTCAAAGAGATCTACATGAAAGGGTGGTCCCTCATTGTCTTCCATTGGAGTAGGTTTTTCATGACACCTATTCCTGTGCAGGGGTAATCTCCACCCTTTATAAATGGTGTCCATCCTTCTGAACTCACTATCGAGCTCCTCACTTATTATTTTCTCACTGCATATTCCCTCCATCCTAAAAACCTCAGCTATTGCATTCTTAGATACATGTATCAATGAATTCCCTGACAAATCACATACAGCTTTATTCTTTGAGTCATAATGTCCAACTAGCAATTTTACCAGTTCGACATCAATAAAAACATTAGGTCACACCAATTTTCCCAAATTAAGCCTCCACGGATTGCATACTAGCTCAAAGTGATTTCTCCTGTGATAATGGAAATTGAATAATTCATACCCTCTAATTGGAGTCCAAACATCCCCTATAAATTTGCATTTGTCGTCCAATTTGTCAACTTCCACTTTAAGTTGTGTAGAACGTCTAGCTTTAGGCCCATAACAAGGTAACTGGTCTATGAGGTCTTGATTTAATTTCCTTTCAGTTCCCTCTGGTTGTAATTCAGTCTTTTGCTTCTTTGCTTTTGATTGACTACCCTCCTCGGGTTTTCTTCCCTTTAGTTTTCTTGAACTAGTGCCTTCCATATTCAAATTTTACAAATTTTTGAGAGGATGAGAAACTTACTGTAACTTTCTTGCAAATCCAAGCCAGGTGAATGCCTTAATTGCTTTGTTGGTTCCCTTGCTCTCCTTTGCTGATAATTCTGTGAGATAATGATTTCAATTGAGCATACCCTGATATGCAAAATCTTTCACACTTCGTGGCGCCATTAATGTCTTTACTGAGACATGAATGCTGCAAGTTTTTCAAAATTCTCATTGTCACATTAGGGATCATATCGGCAAGACATTTCAAATCTCTAGCCGATCTGCTTGTTCAACATTCACCTATCTGCTAAGACGTCTTGCAGTTTCTCTGACATCACATGTCTCCCCAATAGTTCCTTTTTTTTTTCTTTTTATATTGCCATGACCTTCACCGAAGCAACTATCACCCAGGCTTAATGAATCAGGCCAATGGTTCTTCACCTTACTCTAAAAGCTCTCCGTCTTACCGAGATGTTTACTTTGTTAACTTATGTCACCAAGACCAAGAAATTGTTCTGCCGACAGGATGATACTCGTCATGATGTCTCTTAGATCTCCTCGTGGTGACATGTCTCATCAATACGCTTTTTCTTTGGCCAGACCACACGCATCATCTTCTCGACACCTTTTATCTCTGCATGCTTGGTTCTGTCGGTGTAACTCGAGGGGTCGGTAAGACTTTCTGAACTCTCCCCGACATCATTTGTCTCACCGAGTAAGCAAGACCAATAACGCTTTGGGCAGTGTTTTGAAATCTCTCTCTGATGACCAAAGTCTCTCTGATAGACTTTACTTTTCTACAATCAGAAAAAGGTAACTTAGCTCGATATGACCTTACATCGTCACGCCGATACCCTTTGTCTTGCCGATAAGAAATATAAACCCGCATTCTTTTGGTATATAATTTTATCGGTATGACCCTACTGATGTCATGTCGATATACTAAGGATATGTATATTATTATCGATGAGACCTGTATCAACTTATGCTAATATTTTCATATGTTAAATTTTTAATGCCAGATGAAATTTATGGGGCTTCATGGCAAAATTTAAACCAGATTTTGGTAAAAAAGTGTAATGTGAGCGTTTTTATGTCTGTATTATGAACCTTTTTAGGAGACTAATAATCATGAAAGGTTATTGAAGTTGTCAAAATTTCATAGTTCCAACAATTCCCATCATAAATTAGGGGTTATCAATACTTTGGAAAAAATAAGGTAATTTTCCACTATTTATGTAAGGAAGCTAAGGTAGTGGAACAACTTCTTACACTAATCTTGAGAGGAGAATAATGCAGAACTTTACAGATCTTTAATAGTTACAGAAACTTAAAAAGAATAAACATAAATATCATGCATACCACGACACGGTGATTTGTGTGGGGAAAACCATTTCGAGAGAAAAACCCCACACTCCAAAAGCCGCCTAATTTATTATTCACAAATCACAAAGATTACAATACACTTGCAGAGCAAGCTTCTCATATGAATATCACCACTCAGAGATCATGAGACAACATGACCACTATTAGACTCTTAGAATACATCACCATCTCTCACACAATCATAATACAATGCCCTCATAAAATAGGGTTACATTCTAGGGAAAGATAGGACAACAAAATATCTAACATTAGTTCTAAAAGGGTGATCCCACATAAGTTTTTAACACTTTGAGAGAGGAAGGAAAAATCAATTTTCCACCCTCCCACAAATTGAAGGGGTTTGCTCAAACCTAAAGGTTCGAGTGAACCCTTTGACGTTGGCTAAGAAATTTTTAGAAAAAGAGGTTTGAGCGAACCCATGTTCGCTCGAACCCCCGAAATTAGGATGAAAAAAAAAAAACCAACAGTATGTCATCATTTTCACTTATTTTTAGAGTGAACTGTTGACGTTGAACGAAGCGAGCACAATCCCGGTGAAGAATCCATCACCCTCCATAGTCCACCACCCTCAGCTCTCAGGGTTCGCACAGGTTGGTCAATTTCTCTAAAAATTGCTTTTGCTTGAAATTTTTTAAACCATAATGAATGGTTGTAGAATTTGGGTTTACAACTGTCAATTGCATTTCCTTGAAATTTTCTAAAGCCTTTTCAACAAACCCATTTTGTGAATACGGGTTGTCAAATAGTTCGTGTGCCTTGTCTATGTTTCCACACTTTGCATAGATGTCTACCTGTAACTACAACATCTAAAAAAATTCCTCTATCCTTTATGCTTTGATGCATGTCAATACCCTATTCCAATGCTCCCATTCGACACAAACTGGGAGGATGGTGGAAAAGGTTGTAGATTTTGGCTTTACATCTGCCAATTGCATTTTCCTAAAATTTTCTAAAGCCTTTTCAACAAATTTGGCGCCCTTCAATACCCTTCAATGGTCGTCCATACCCTATTCCAATGGTCCAATTTTTTGTAGTGTAATTTGGCTTTACACCCACCAATTGCATTTTATTGAAAGTTTCTAAAGCCTTTTAAAAAAACCCATTTACACCTGCAACTGGATTTGCTTTAAAGTTTCTAAAATATTTTCAACAAATCCATTTTTTGAATATCCTACATTCAGGTCATTCCATGAGAATGCATTTCTTCCTATCAAATAGTTCATGTGCCTCGTCTATGCTTCCACATTTTATATATTAATTTGTTTACTAATGTTCAACAAGAAGATTACCTAGAGTAGTTTATATCCAGTCATCAACACTCTTGACAACATAGACTTGAAGTTGATTCAAAATAATTTAATTTATCATGTTACTTGGGAATACACACACTTGTAGGTCCATATTGAAACTATTTATCGTCTTATTATACTTGGTGATTCGTCTTACCTAGTAAACCCACAAATTTCACATACTAAAAGTCAAAACAATTTAACCACAAATTTCACATGGAATTTCTCATGTATTAAGCTTGGACAAGTGGTAATATAGGGTGGGAATTTTTTTAAAATGTATAGAATACATGGAAAAATTATTTAAGAAATAAAATTTGAGATTATAATCTCTTGAAGATACTTTACCAAGTAGGGTGACAAGATGGTGGTACACCCACAAACCTAATATCCCAATTGGGAAGACATTTTTGGTCCTTATAAGAACCAAGTACTTATCAAAAGGAGACTATAAACCCAATGTAAAATATTGTGGCAAGATGAAACTTGAAATAAGCCTTCAAATTTTCATTACGAAATCTACAAATAGAAGAGAATATGATGAAAGGCTTTATAGGTACCAACTTTTCTATTGGACATTAGATCACCTATTACAAAAAAAAGGTATATTTTAACTAAGAAAAGAGAGGAGGAAGGTCAACAATTGGATGATGCCCGACAAAATAAATTGTAAAAGATTTGCATTCCATGATATTGACAAGCTAATCCACAATGTACTAAAACAAAGCACAATATCGTCTCTACATATAGTAGAAATTTAGTCCTTCACAAAGAACATTAGAGTGTATTTCCAAAGGAGACAAGCGTTTGGAACTTGATTTAAAGTGGATGGATAAGGTTGAAACACCACAGTAGAAGTTAAGTGGTGCCTCTAAGAATAAATTATATAACCAAAGGAGAAGAAAATCCTCAAAGCTAAAAAAAAAATAAGTAGAAGAAGGGGATTTTATGAATTTAGCCACTAATAATGCACTAAAAAATAAATATTTCAACATGAACCATTGAGGACTAGAGAACAAAATATAATTTTAGAAGGAACCCTAAGATGGAAAAAATTGGAGATTAATGGGTTAAAACATAAGTGATGCAAGTGGAAAATTTAAAAAAATATGAAAAACTTTTTTCTAGAATATTTACTAACCTAAAAGGTATAAAAGAAGTCGTAGTAACCATGCAGATAGATCTAAAAGAAGGATCCAAAACATAAAGGAAAATAAAATATATTAACTTAAAACCTCAATCCATACTATTTTGTATTTTCATTAAGCTATTTATGCTAACAATTTAGGCTTTCCTATTGTCACTACATTTGACACTTGGCATCAACTCCTATGTGTTATTGTTTTATACATGTACATCATCACTATTCTCAAATTGAAAAAGATTTTTTCTATACCCTTTTTATTTGTGACCTGTATTCATCTCTCTTTTCTTTTAATTTATCACATGTTACTTGGGAATACACACACTTGTAGGTCCATATTGAAACTATTTATTGTCTTATAACTTGGTGATTCCTCTTACCTAGTAAACCCAAAAATAGTACATGTCCATGTATCTCTATGTAATAAGGTGGGTTGTATGCTAAAGTATTTTTATGGTATGCATGTCATAGATATAGTGATAATGTGTGTTTAACTAGTTTAGTCTTAGGTATTAAATAAAATATGAATCTATCTTTTGTATGGAGGATCACATGAAGTTATTCAAAAGTAATTATGGATATGCAAGTTCCTTATATTTTAGATCTTATCAAGTACTAACAAAATTAGTGGTGCAATAAATTTATATTTTATTTGTATTAGATAATTGGTGGTTGTGGTTGTATGGCTTGAATTCCTAGGAAATTTAATGTCACCACTTTTTTATGAGCATGAGGCATCCTCATCCTCTTCCCATAGAGAGAATTTTCCAAACATCTATAGTTGAAAATCCATAGCCAAAACTCAACATACTATCACACCCAGTTGTAATCAACTTAGTCATCCCACTAGCTCTAATGCTCAATTTCATAATTATGTTAAATACCATGTTTGTGATTTTACTATCCACTCTCTTCAATCTTGGTGAAGATTGAGAGAGCTTATCCTTTTTCAGGAAGTGTATATTCACTTGATGGTCCTGCATTCTCTAACTCTTCAAAAAGTAATTTGGCCTTGTATGAGACAAATATAAATTAAGTCTCGAGCCAAAGAAATATTCTTAAGTATTTTTTAACTACAATACCTTCCTCCTCTAGTGAGAAATTATCTATGATTTCCTCCTCTTGATCCAACACCTTTGGTTTTAGTTCTTCCTTTTTATCCACTCATGGCTCTCCTATTAAAAGGGATAAATATTTTATCCCTTAGGACAATGTTGGCCCTCTCATACTTGTCAATAGATATGAGTTACTAGCTACTACTATGAAGGAACTTCCAATGTTGAATAAGGAATGATTTTTCACTCCAAAGTAATATATCAAGGATCTTACTTTTGGGTACTCATTGCACCATGTCATTGATAAAATTATGGCTCTCAAAATATTTTCCACCTCCTTTAGAGGCAGGGTGATGGATTCATTATGTGCTAGGTAAAATTTATAATCATTTGAAGATGGGATGTCTTGAAAATAATTTTCTACGAATACTTCAAATAAAGAGGAGATTCTATATCATTATTGAAAATAATCTCCTACATTAAGCTCAAGCCCAAGTATCTAGTCCTTCTTTAACTTCAATCTTTCGGTGTCATGTTCATGAGAAAAAATATATTGTGTCTACAAATTGTTTCAAACTCCTTAGAGAAAAAATAGTTGACATTATCTATCCTAAGCACCTTGATTTTCTTAACAATATGATTCTAAAAAATAGATTTAAACTCCTAAAATATCAAAAATATTTCATACTTCCCACTAATAAAATAAATCCAAAAGTACTTATAAAAATTATTAATAAATGATAAATAGTATACATATTTATCAACGGAGTGGATATCCATAGGAACAAACACATCACTACATGTATTAGCTTCAAAATCTCCTTTGCTTTAGTGATTCTGGAAAAAAACACACTTTATTTTATTTTCCCAAGATACAATGCTTTGAAAAGTCAATAAAAATAGAATAATCAACAATTCCATCCATAATATTTTTATTTTTTTCAGCAAAAGGCATTTAGCCTATATTATATTATATATATGAAAATAGGGAATACATAAGCCAGAATTATAGTACTAGAAAGAAAACATTTTAGCAGGAAAATATAAACATAAACTTTTATAGCTAGTTGCAACCATTGTTTGATATGAACTTTTAAAACCTAGTAACAAAATTACACATTATGTGTATACATTGTTGCAACAGTAGTTCAAACCAAACCAAAATAACAAAAAACTAAAATATTTTAGTTATCATTCTTCCATTAGTCTTGAAACATTTGGAATATCTATCCCACTACTCCATTGGTTATCATTCCTTTGCAAAGTAATTGGATTTTCAAACAATCCATCATTTTGCTCCTCCTCTGCAATGATAAAATGTTCTAGAATTTTGTTGCATACTGGTGGAATAGAGACTATATTTTCTTGATATTCAGCCACATCCTCACTTCCTTGTGCCATTTCCACTTCAAATATTTTTGGAGATCCTACAACCGTATTTGTGAGTACAACTACTCTCGGGCCATGGCGGATATGATGAGACAGAATAAAAGAAACTGCAAAAAATGTTTCTTTACAATTATCAACCATTGCAAAGCCAAGTGTTTGAGCATGAGTGTTAAGAACCCTATACAAATACCATGGGTCATCATTATGAATGCCCCTCTTTAAGACAGCATATAAATCTTTGTATGCAATCTTTTTCCTTCCATAGCTTTTTGGAAAAATCCCTCCAATAAATGCCTTTCCTTTCATCAATTTGTATGATTGAATAGCTTAAAGGAGTTCATCTTCTTCCATGAAATTTACCACAGTTGATTCCTTTACCATTAATGATAGAAGTTCAAAATATTGCAGCAAGTCCATTGCATTAGACAAGAAAATGGAAAACATTTGTGTAGGAAATAACAGCCTTGGTGGGTCTGGGTAGAGAATATCATGGCCAATTATGGTTTTAATGTTATCCAGCAGGCTAGGACAAGATACCCTAAAGACTTTTGACAACTGAAAATCAAAGGCATCTTCATAAAATGAAAGTTCACCTTCATGAATTTGCACCTCAATTCTAAAATTTAGATGCAAATTCTCCATTGAGGACACCCGAGCTTTAAAATCATGAACCAAAGTAAAGAGAGGAAAAATTTCCTTTAACAAATGGAAACGAAAAAGACTCGGGAGGGTTAAAAAATCACCTTCAATGATTTTTTCTTGTGGAATAACTTTAACTTCGAACTAGGCTATCTACAGATACTTATGACACCTCTTCCATATTTTCAACAAATGAAGAAAACCCTAGCACTTAAGACTATATCCAGAATGGAATGAGAGTAAAGGTAGATTATAAAGGAAAGTCTTAGTACAAAAGCCATTGATATTCATCATGAATGCAACACAGGACTAAAACATTATTTCACACAAGATCTTACTATTGAAGCACGATTTTGAAGGGTCATCATTGTAAATGAAGTTTTTTACGAACTTCAGGTAAATCATGTACTCCATATGCTCTAAAAGGAATTTGATGTCTATTCAAAAGATTGACACTTGTTTGAAGTTTGTTGTAAACAAAATCCAAGTGTACGAAACCACCCTTAATGTCATGCGGTGAAATGACAATAGATGCCATGTGGTGAAATGACAACAGATGCACGATTATTAATGAATGAAATGGAAATGAGTTGGTGAGCACAAATGGCTACTTCAGTTATACGTGTACCCTTAAAAGGAGAATTGGAATTTTTGATGTCCACTCAGCCCACCAAGACACAATTTAAATGGCTAACAAGAAATGATGACTCATCAAGATTTGTACATGCATTCCAAAATGATGACGATTGTTCATACCACCGGTATGGTAAAATGATTTGATGACTTCATCACCAAAGATCCACCATTAAAATAGGGTTCTTGTCATTTATTTGCATGTTGTGAGAATCACACCATATCTTAGGAATAAATCAATATCGACGCTACCTTCCCAAGAAACCTTGCAAAATTAGAACGTTAGAAAAATGAAGTTTCAATATTTAAATTTCCATATAGCCATTTAGAAACGACCATTTTGGAGATTACTTTGTTTTGTCTGCATATATTCCATTTAATTGCTCTTTCTTAGGTCCTTATCTCTGCTTTTTCTCCATCTATAATTTTTTGTAAATCTTGTGGAATGATGTGAAGGCCTTCTTCAAATGTTACTTCTATTTGATCTTGCACACAAGCCAAATTTGCAAGATAATTTGCAACTCAATTTCCTTCTCTATATATGTGTGCGATCTAGAAGCTTTCAAATGAATGTATTAGTTTCTAGATTTGAAAAAGAAAATAATTAATTTTCTAGGAACAATTATTTCTCCCCCTGCAGGCATTAATTATTATTTGACTATCTCCTTCAACATGTAGATGCAAACATTTCTAATTTACTGTCATTTGAAGTCCTAAGAAAAGACCATGCACTTCTATAATATTATTTGTACTTGGGGCTAACTTTACCAATTTTGCACACAACAAATTCCCCTTTGAATTTCTTAACACAATACTTGTCCCTGACTTTCAAAGATTGCCTTTAGAGGCACCATTGAAATTCAATTTTAAAAAACCAAGTGAAGGTGGTTTCCACTTTTTTTATTTCCTATCCAACTTTGTTGTTTGTTGGAACATTTAAGCTGCCTTTAAAAGGAATGACTAAGTTTTTCCAATGTTTAAGCATCTTATAATCCCAATCTGTGAATATTGAGTCTACATGTTTAGTTGAATGCATGAAGGAATTTATAATTTCTATAAATTGATGACTTCAATTTGATTAAAACTTGATCAACATTTGAAGGATGCTTATGCAATATTCTTTTATTTCTTTCCCACCAAGGACACTATTGGTGTTTTTTTTATTACAACCCAAGCGGACTTCCTGAGAGCTTCTATGAACTTGCCACATTCAATGATAAAATTCTAGGAAGCAATTGGCCAACTCGACGAGAAAAAGTGATAATTCTAATTCTCCTACACTTCGGGCTTTGTAAGACCTAGGAAAGTATTCCCTAAAATGTGCTCTTTAAATACAACATTAAACAATTCAACTACACATTGATGAACAACAAATAGATTCCCCCATTGACGCTAAAAGGATGAAATCCATCAAGAAATTGGCTATTCCTTGAAAATGCTTGAGTCCCATTAGCAAAGAATCGCAAACACAACTAAAATATATTGATAGGAAATATTTGAATAAAATGTTCTAAAGTCATAACACAAGACATGAGAAAATATAACCATGATCAAAATTCCAATGCCATATCCTAAATTACAAAGTCAAATGAGAAAACTGAACTATAGGGTGAATTTCATCTTAAACACTTATGATCCATATGAATCACATTACAATCCATATATTTTTATCTAAGTCTATCACTACTTTATGAATCTTGTTGCTAGCTTGCATGAACTTACTGATTAACTGAAGCATTTAACTGATCCTTTGAACTAGAGCCATCATTAAACATAATTCACAATAAAGAACAAATGAAGATCAATGAAAATAATCTTGGACCAATATTTCATTAATAATTCATAAAAAATGTCACAAGAAGAGAGCAAACAGACTCAAAACATTTTCATATTTAATATGAACATGCCTAAGAACCCCATAATTGACCAAGTTCTCTTATCTAACTCAAAACCTTAAGACATGGACTTACATTCATACTCTTTGTATCACCAAATTCTTATTTCTCAAATCTTGGATATTTCAGTAGACCCTCTACCACGGCCCAAAATTCCCTTTTATAAAACAAGGGAGCCAACAAGCTTCAAGCTGGATAGTGCACATTTCCTTTTTTCATTGGACCACTAAGTCCCAATTCAGTTACAATTGCGTCATGCATTTTGAGGGAAAAGGCATAAGACAATAATAATCATTAGTTGATCTGGAAGAAAAGAAACCTCCCTTCAAAAGGCCACTAGTTCATACCAAAGGCCACTTAAAATCCATAACCTAATCAATCTTATCTTGATAGGGTGCATATTTCACCATTACTGATGTGGCCTTCTTATCAAATTTTTCTAAGAAACTATTGACAAATGATAGTTTCTCCAGTGTATTCTCCAGCATACCAATGTTAGCATTTCTACATATCTCATGTGTGTGAGCTATAATTATATTACTCATCTTCTCTTTCCAAACCTGCAAAGGTTTTACCTCATCTTGACTATGCAGAATGTGTGGCAATGGAGTTAAGTCCATTCCATCATATTTTTCCTTTAACCCTTTGATCTTTAACTCCATAGGGGCAACATACCCCTAAAAATTTTGCTCCACGACTCCCTTGAAAAATTGATAAGTTGATATAACCATAAGATACTTATCCCCATGTTGTTTTGCTCCTACTGCCATGAATCTCAGTTTCTCAATTCTGGGGCTCCATTTGTCCAACAATGGGGTGGCCAACTCTTTATCTCTCGGGAACATCCTAAGTGCTTGCAATATTAGATCATAATTTGCATGAACACTATTCAATTCTCCCTGGACCCTCATGTTTAAGTGTTTCAACACAGTGTCCACAATCATCGAATTGCTCTTCCCTACTGATTCCTAGATTTGTTGCACCATCTCCTTATACTCCTCAACTTGACGAATTAATTTCTCCCTAGAGAGTCCTTCTCCTCAACTATTAGCCCTTTCAACTATAATAGGAACCTATCCCGTATTATATGGAATAATAGCTAAGGACTGTCCTTGTGAAGAGGGTTGAGATTGCCAAAGCATCCCATTCCTCACTAAAATTTGGTCCTATAAATGCCAGTACAGCTTCTTCATCGGTTGCAAGAAGTGGCCTATTGGACCTTCTTATTGTATCAAACACCATAGCATCAGCAATATCCCATTCAGGAAGTAATAGTACTCCACTCTTTTGTATCGATGCTCGGCCTTGCTTTGGTGTTACTTCTTTCAACCTTTCCTTCATCTGCAACCTGATTTTAGATTGAATTACTTGCTCTAGGAGCTCAAGGTGCAAACTTCTTTCTTGAGCCACCCTCTCAGCATATAATGAGATATTTGCCCTCCATACAAAATCTTTAAAAGCATTGGTCTTGATAAAAGATTCATCCATCATGAACTCTCTGTAGGCTTCCATTCTCAATTCATCATTGTTGGTTATCCCCCTTATTTCATCTTTTCCCAGCCTTAAAACAACCGTTCCAGAACTTGATGGAATCTCCTTCGGAAATGATGGCATTCCCTAATGCATTTCATCAGGAGTGACAATGATCTCTTCGTTCCCATCATCATCATATTCAACCACCTTTGTTCTTTCAATTTTTTGTCTCTTTGGTGATGACGGACATGTTTGGTCAGAAATCCTCAGAGGGGAATCCAGATCAACAATATTTGGTAATGACTGCCCTGAAGATGATGGTGCAATTCTTTTAGCAACATCCTCAGCCCTACTTCCTCTTCTCTTATAAAAAACCTCGATCTTCTTCGGGGACTGATAGGTAGGCCTCTCCTCCAACCTTATTTCAGGGTATTCCTCAATATCTTGTGACTTTCCTCTTTCTTCCACAACCTGTTCATCCTTCAGAATCCCCACCAAATTTTCAAAATTTTCAATGGCATACATAGCCCTGTTCAACTCACCATTGATATTTGGTATGGGATTGAAAGTAAGTATCCTTTCTTGCTTCTTTTTTACCATCTTGGTAAAGGCAATTTATTTTGCCTTTCTCTCTTCTTGTATCTCTAAATCAAAAATGTTCCTGATAAATTCTTCAAGAAAATAGAAATTATGGACAAAATTTTTAGTCTGATGCTTGGCCTTCATTTGAGAAATTAAACCCTCAGGATCATGATTCCTAGCACGTACATTCTTTAATCCATAAGGTCTAAGCAATGTGTATAAATCCTTCCATCCTCCCTTTGCCACAACAAAATCAGCAAACATTGTATACTCAGGAAAGAAAGATCCTTTATTTTGGTCCACTAGAAAATGTACTTCCTAAGCACACCCCAACTATCTCATGATTTCCAAAAATCCAATTCTCAAAGGTACATCCCTAGGCAGAACATATGGGTTGACATTAGTGCCATATACTCTGAAAATTATTGTATTATGATAAGGGATAATATCTCCCCAATTATGTGTCAAATTTAATTCAGGTCTTCTTTCCATTGGCCTCAAGAAATCATGAATCTCTTTAGGAATCCTAGGGGGGTCACGAACTAGAGCTCTCTGCAACTTGGATCAAATGACATTTTTGAATGTTACATAATCAAATTTGTGATCATGCATATCAAGGATCCTAGTCCAAAATTGGCTAGGCATGTCAACATTATCCTCCTTCTTCTTTAGTTCCATATCCTGCCCAAACACTACCTAGCCCCTATAAAAAAACATGTGCATTAACAGGGAAAACCAACTGAAACCAACCCAATTCTTTCCTTTCTTTAGGGCCACCAGACACCCATGCATTTTTTTTGCTAAGTAAATTGCAAAATCATATACCACATTAAAACCTGGATGTTGAATATTTACAGCCATGTACATGATATCAGTAGGCAGAGTAGTCTTCAAGCTAATTCCCATAACTTGGCACAAGGCACAAACTATCTTCTTGAAATAGTTAGAGAAGTAGTTTGCAGGAAAAGGTTATGGCTCATTCTTACCAATCACTACCTGCTTCTTATTCTTTCCTCTTCCTGAGGTTGCCAAATGAGGTATCAAAAAATATGTTCTGAACAAACCCTTAGTATTTTTGTATTCTTCTCTAAAAGACTCAAGATTAATGGCAACCATATCCTAACTCCATTCATGTAGACTGAATATTTATGTAATTTTCTCCTTGGTTATCTTGACCATTTTTATGCCAGAGTGCGTTCTGACAACTCTGGTTACAGGGTCATACTTTTCAACAACATCTTTTAACAAATCTATATCCAAGTATACATTAGGGACAACCACCTTATCAAGATCCAACCTCCATGGGTTACACAAAGGAACACATAAATTCTTGTTTCTAAACCAATTTGAGAACAACTGCCATCTGAGATATGGTAACTCAACGTCTCGAACCACACATTGTTTATCAGTTAACCCCTCTAGGAGTAAGAGCCCATAAAACAAAGCCTTTCCCTCAAGCCTTTTGCTAGTAGAGTGTTTTAATAAGTCTATATTACCCTGGGAAAAGGACCTAGTAGCGGTTTCAGAGCCAGAGCTTCGGGCCTTGGGTGTCATTTACACAAGACAGAGAATAGTTCGAGCTAGGTTTTTTTAAATGTCAAACAATTATAACTTGCACCCTATAGCCTTAAACAGAAATGCTTCACAATTCAAAAATCCACATCAATTATCAAGACAAGCTTTAAAATACTTTAAAGAAAATTAACTCAAACAATCCTTCAGGAACAAAACAAGAAGCAGTCAATAATTGTTCTTCAAACAACCATAAGACCTTCTAAAAATACAAGAAAGGGTATATGTGTTACTTACGGTTTCACTTGCAAAATGTTAATGATAGTGAGGTTGAAATTTCACAAAGATGGCTCGCTTCACTCAGTACCAAGCGATTTTTCTTTATCATGGAAATACACACGAAAATAGCAATTCACTAATCTTTTAGCATTTAATTATGAGAGAACAATTTGAACTTGAATATTACTATTCAATTGTGTGAGATAAAATGGCTATAGTACAACAACAGCCTATTTCAAATGCCATTTGTTGATCCAAAACAATGCAAGCCAAAAATAATGGCTCAGATCGAGTCAAAATGGTTTGAAAATACCATGTTTGTTCACCAAAGTTTAGGCGAACAAAAAAGCCACCTACAGGACACCACCTCAGCACGAGTGGGTCCCACCTCAATCATCCCTCATACGACATCAACCTCCATGTGTCAACAATTTGCACACCTTGCAGCATTATTAAAACTAATGTTTTAAGTGTGCAAGGTCAGCGAGGAACAGCCACAATGCATTGGTAAAGAAACAGTTGTCAAGATCAGTGTCCTTCATCGGTCAGCGAACAAAAATTGGTCCCCACGATCATAGGCAGCACGTGGCATCATCTCGCATACCTCGCATCATTTTAGTGACATCAACAAGAAACCTTGCGAGGTCTGCAAGGAACGGTCATGATGCGAATCATTCCATCCGACAACTATGCAATCTAGACATGCGAAAAAGTTATTTATAAAAAGGGGACTGACTAGGTGGATGGGGAAATGACACTCGAGGCTGAAAAAAATTTTAGAGATTAATCTAAAACATTTTACCAACCCGACACTAAGGAAATATAAAACACATTTGGTATGGAAAAGACTGAGAAGGTAGGTAAAGAGGGTTCGGTAATGTAATGACCAAAAGGGGGTTAAGACCATACTTAAGCGACCAGCCACCTTTAATAATAATTCATTGCTTGAATAGAACACCTATGACCAAGACTCATGACAAAACTCCAAAACCCAACCAATTAGAGCCAAGGACGAAGTAAAAAAAACTCACAAGGGGGGGAAAATTAAAAGCTCCATCAGTGGCTCCAACTGGGGATGTATGCCCCCTACGGACATAGCAAGATTCAAGAATCTCTAGTTTCACAAACCAGATACAAAGAGAACCAAAACTAGGGACTTTTCCAAACAAGACAAGCAGACAAAGCAAAAACGAAAGAAAACACACCTATATACACTACTTATATAACTGTACATCGTACATGGAAAAAGAGTTATTTCAAGAGAAATAGTATTTCAAGAACTGTCCATGTACAAGTAGTTCAAGAACTTTACCTAAAAGTGAATGCAAGAAATATGAATCCTCTCCATGTGTGTCCATAATTATCTATGGGCCTAGCCAAAGGGGATCAAACTTTCCATGTTTTCCTTTATCCTCTGATCTTGCATTCCAGAGCAACACCATCGCTCCCATATCAAACTTTCTTTCAACTACCTTATTATCATAGAGGTGCTTCACCTGAAGCTATAATTTTTCATTTCTCTTATGGACCTCTCTTCTAGTTTCATCCAGTTGATTCAATTCTTCCATTCTATGTTGAATTTCATCACACACATCATCATATTCCTGGACAAACTCGTACATCTTCAATATATTATTTTGTGGTATACGTGATTCCATCCCATAAACAAGATTAAAAGGTGAATGACCAATTTCCTTCTTGACAGTTGTTGTGTCAGCCCATAGTGCTAATTTCAATTTTGAATCCCAAGCCTTCTTATTTTTTTGATCATACGCTTGATAATCTTCATCAGGATCTTATTACTAGACTCTACCTGTCCATTTCCTTGGGGATGATAAGGAGAAGAGTACAAAATAGTTATACCATACTGATTACAAAAGTTAATAAATTCCTCCGATTTGAAGCACATTGCATTATCTGAGACAATTCTTTCAGGTACCCCAAATCGGCTTAAAACATTATTAGTCAAAAAATCAATGACAACGTTACTTGTGGCCCTTTTGGCTGGGATTGCTTCAATCCATTTAGTAAATTAGTCAGTTGCCACCAATATCCATACATTTCCTCTAGTAGATTTTTCAAATATTAATCTTATGAAGTCAATGCCCCATTGCTGGAAAGGAGCTGAAACAAACACTGGTCTCAGCGGCAAATTACCAGAAAACTTCAACTTCCCACCAAACTTTTGACAAGTGTCACATCATTTGACATACCTATGAGCATCTTTGAATATAGTAGGCCACCAAAAACCTACTCTTAAAATTTTGCGAGCCATTGTCTTAGCCATGTAATGGCCTCCACAAGCTCCTTTGTGCATTTCTATCCGTAGATCCTCAGCTTGATCTCCATCCACACATCTAAGTATAATACCTTTAGGGCTCCTCCACTAGATCTCACCATCAATAATGACATACCTAATTGCTTGTAACTTAAGGGTTATTTTCTCATTAAGTGGCATACATTCAGGACATTGCACTGTCTGTAGATATTCAACAATCCACCTAAACCAGCCACAAGTTTGCATATCATAGATAGGTGCAATATTATTTTGTTCTATCTAGTTTATTTGATTAGCCTCCAAATTGGCTTCAGCCATTAATTTGGCTAAACCCTGAACCCTTACAAGCTTGGTGATTTAAATGTCAATAATAAATTCTTGGATCCTATTTATCCATCTGCACCGCCTTCCTATAGTCTCTTGTTGGGTGAAAATATCCTTAACTACAGTTGTTGGTACATATGCGACAACAATTGCTCCCATCGAGTATGGCTTGAAATTTTTAACTGCCTATACCAAAGCATATGCCTACTTCTCTGCTATATCATATTTTAATTTTGCAGCATGCAATGATTTACTAAAGAATGCAATTGGTTGTTCAAAACCATCATTATTTTTCTACAATATAATCCTAGCTATAGTGTGAAAAGAAGCAAAAGTAAACAACTGAAAAGGTTTTGATTAATCAGGTGACTTTAAGGACAGGGGCCTGTGATAGGCTATCATTAGGTCCTACTATTTTAGAATATAGAATGTCAATTAGTCGATCGGGAAGTGTCCAAGGTAGTTTGTAGAAGAAGATGATTTGGATAACTCATTTTATATTTTTTGTTTTTCTTTAAACTATTGAAATCAATCTTAATCTAAGGCCATTTAACTTCTTAGCTAGAAAACAATATGTTCTAAGAAAACTGGAAATACTAAGCTAGAAAGCATAAGATAACTAATTTAGAAAGCATGGAAACAAGCAAACTGAACAACTGATATATTACGGAGGTAGAGAAATAAGTGAACAGACTATGAAACATCTTTTTAAATAGTAAAATATTCTAACAACTATGAAAAGTAATCCACAATAACTAAAACAATGGTGCTCTGGAACTACAGACTCAACTCTTCAACAAACTTAGTTACTTCCTACTGAACAATTATATATTTTAACAAATAAAATAACATAACAGTAAAATACTTATCTATTTAAGCTAACTTCCCTCAAGTGGCCAGCTCGCGGTTTAACACTTTGTTCTCAAATCACATAAACTATAGGTTCTGGAGTCTTTCCATTATAAATAGTTATCATCATTCATAGTTCAACAACTTAGTAAGTAACATAAGAAAGTTCTTTCATTCATCAGTATTCAAAAATCATATAAGCAGCATAACATTACTATTCAGTCTCTCGTCTTCTCTTTTGAAGTTACATTTTTATAGATGACTTATAACTAAATCCTAGATTCTAGATGGCGTGGATAGCCATTGAAAAAGTCTTCAACAACTTAAAACTAACTTTCATGTCTTTAAAGCTCATAAACATGTAGAAGGCTCGAGAAGAGCCATAAAGTTTTTGATAACATAAATTAAAGAAACAAAAACTAAATCTTCGGTTCATCCTCTCGATATTTAGGAGTGGGTTCGTAGCATCTATCCTTTACCACACTTAATGCACGTGTTCGTTCAACATTTGTAATAGCTGCTAGATGACTGATTATTCCCTACAAAAACACTCAAGCCAACCCATTAAACCTCCATTGGCAAATTTCCTCAATTGATCATAAGAAAGAAAGTTTGCATAATTTTCCTGTAAAATAAGCAATTATTTCTCCTAAAGTTTAATAAATTGGCACAAACTTAGGATTGAACTTGTAAGAATAATATTTTCTGATTTTATTATGATGAGGTTATTTTTACCTCATCATTTCCTCCCCCACCTAATTCCTGGCAGGTCCTCCTGCTCCATAGTTATAACCTTGAGTTTTATTCCACTCCTCATATAGGGCACTGAGATCATGTACCTCTCTTTTTGTTGCATCAAAAGCTTCAGGGTCATAGATGAACCCTCTATGAAATATCATACTCTCTCCATTCATTAAAAATTTTGTAATTATGATCAGTTGAAACATTGTAAGCATGAGGCGGATTAAGAAGCAAAGGAGGCCTATATTTCATTCCCATCTAGTTTTTTTGAAGGGTTCTTAGGATTTTAACTAAAGCATCAGCTCATCTAAAAGACCACCTGAGATTAAGAGGGAAATGACCTCTCTTTTCTTGAGGTAAGAAGGTAATGGAGTGAACCTCTCTTCACAAGCGTTCCATGCTTTCTCGATCAATTTCTGCCCATGATTCATAAAATTATTGTAACACTACGTGAGGCTGTCATCATACTTTTCTTTCATCTTTTCATTAACAAGGAGAGACAAAAATGTGTCTTTGAAACCACTAGGCCTAGAATTTGGGGACCTTATTTGAATACCCACTATCTTTTATGCCTGTGCAAACTCTTTTGTATGCTCCTACCAATGAATATGGTTTCTCATAGTAGACAACAAGGCTCTTAATTCTACTTCTCCAACAAATAGGTTGATAAAGAAATCGATATGATTTTTTAATACTAAATCATGTAGAAAGAATTCACAAATCAGATCTTGATCCTCGGGGATTGACTCTACAAATATCTTAACAAATTATTTATCATTAGGCTCGTAAGGCTGATCATTGTAGATTCTAAATAATTTCCATCTTATCCATTGCTCGTTTAAAAACATGGAGTACAATCTAGATGGCCTTTTACAATTTAATAGACAGTCAATAAGTTGACATGCATCTTGTTTTCCTCTGTATGCCCTGTGAAATGACTCCTTCAAGAGTACCAGTTCTTTCTTCAGCCTGTAATTCTCAGTTTGAACGTTTCTTAAGAAATAAAATTGTTCCATCCATTTCATTAATAGTGGGGGAATGCAAACTTGGAACCAATTGGTTATAACCGACTTAGTTTGGATTTCTTTGGTTTCCTAGTGCATTCTACCAAGTCTTGTTCGAGCTCTACAACTCTGATGATGGAAGCATTCAATTCTTCAGTTTTTGTTTTCCTTTCTTCTTCAAAGGCTAAGAGAATTAGCACAAATTTTTGCTTAATCCTTTCAATTTTTTTATTCTTTCCTGCAATGTCAACTTTATAAGTTGTATGCTCTTGACTCAACTCTTGCATTTGTTCTTTCAACTTATAAATTATTGTGTCCTTTTCTTGTAATTGTAGTTTCAAACCTTGTATTTCTTGATTCCTTTTATTTATTATAGCTATATGCACCATCAATTCTTCTTTCTGCAATACAACCTGTTCATTACATTTGTATAATTGTTCCTTTAGATTATCAATTTCTATTTTACATTTCTTTGTTTCTACAGTATCATCTGTTGTTTCAACTATCTCAATAATTCTATTAACAATAGGGCACAAATTACTTGGAATACCATCATCTCATTCCTGTTCTCTTCCCTAAATTTCTTTAGTGAAGACCTCCTCCACATATGCAGAGTGGGAAGGAATCTCTTCAACTGAATATTCTTTTTCTAGAGGTATTTCCTCTACATTGGCAGGCTCTGAAATCTCAACAGGCTCAGATGGCAGCTTGGGCTTTTTCTTTTTGGAAATTCCCTCCACTCCCTGCATTGAGGTTTCAAACAATTCAGAGGCTAGGTGTTTACTTATTCTTAATTGAGGAAGACCTTGGAAGGTGACAGGTGACCTATTTTTCCCTTTTCTTTTTTTCTAGGGTTACTTAAATCAGAATAAACAAGCTTGACTTGCTCTGGAAAATCAGGGGTTTTGAATTCATTACTTAAAAATTTAGGCACTTCCTCACCAAGGGTGGTGCGATTAGGAGCTTCCGGAGCTGGAGATCCCTTAGGGGAAATTAATTTGGATGGTGAAGTAATTTGGTGAGATGATTACCCTGGTTCTATTATTTTTTTGATTGAAGGCTTCTCAATTTTCCTTAAAAACTTTTCCCATTTGTCCTCTGATTTCTTGCAGAAATGGTATTTACAAATCAACTGAATTAAACCATGGTACTTAAGTGGCCCTAGCCATATTTTATATCTTTCTATGGAAGTTTTTAGAGAGTCATATAAAAATTTAGGCAGATTTCCCCTAAGAGCACGGTTCTCTTTCCCATGACGCAAATGGATCAGCATTTAGAAAGCAGGTCCTACTACAATAACTATTTGACCTTCACAAGTAAAATATTTAATGATCCAAGCAATGGCAGTACCCCAAAGCTCTAGTATGGAGGTCCTCTGGAACCCTTTATTCTGCCCTCTAGTGCTAATTACTACCATGGGGTGAGGGTCTCCCTCTCTAACAAATAATTCAAATAATTTTTGGTACGTTATATGAGGTTTCTTTTATCTTAGTACCTGAATTTTCTAACCTAGACAAATGGGAAATGATTTTCGGACTTACCTTGAAATGATTTTCATGAAGTATCACTTCTCCATTTGAGTACTTTTCAGCAAATGAGCTCACCATCTTTTCATCATATCCTTCAAATTTTTTGATAAAATCCAACCATCCTACCTCTTAAAACAGTCTGGAGATATTGCTTAATCCCAACAATTTTTCAGCTGAATTTGGCTCTGACTTCTTTTTACCACTCCCCATTTTCATATTTTCCCTCTCTGTAAAGGATTTCAATCATGGCCCAAAGCTTTCACACTGCACTTTTGAAAGTATTGCCTCTGGAATAGCTTATTTGTCCTATTTGCAGCTTACTAAGCAATGATTTCCTTTAAACTGCATGAAGGCATGCGAAAGGCTTTCCATACAAGTAGGTGATCGCCAAGTGGAACAATTTACTAAATTGGGAGTGAAGTTAGTGCCAATTAATTATTCTTTATTTGAAAATAACTACCTACTTAAAGCGAAAATTAGTACTTGCATTATGTGATCATTCGAAGATCTCATACCTTACATATTTGACAAGATGACATGAAGGTATTGGCTGAGGTGACAGCGGATTTATTATGGTGTGAATGCGGAATTTTATGGATGACGGAGCTATTAATGAGGACTATGGGACTTGGTATCTTTATTTATGATTTAAAATAAAAACAAAATAGGAAGACAGGTGTACAAGATATAATGATTGAAGTATCGTGAAATTTTGAATTTATGAAAAAGGTGGCGAAATATGAATGAACAAGTTTCGGAGTACACAATTGACGTCACGCTCAAAACTAGTGCATAAGTTCTGGAGCATGCAAGAGG
The DNA here is from genome assembly GCA_007115665.2 of Sequoiadendron giganteum. Classification (NCBI taxonomy): domain Eukaryota; kingdom Viridiplantae; phylum Streptophyta; class Pinopsida; order Cupressales; family Cupressaceae; genus Sequoiadendron; species Sequoiadendron giganteum. The sequence goes on along the minus strand of CM021107.1, from coordinate 223,139,673 downwards.
TTTGTATTTGCGATGGAGAAGGAAGACAAGTTTTAGAGCATCCGTGAAAGACACAACTGGGACAGTGATGAAATGAATGTTCTGGAGCATCGTTGAAAGATGCAACCGGAGAAGGAATGAAATGAAGGTTCCGGAGCATTGCCGAAAGATGCAACCGAAGCAGCAACGGAATGAAGGTTTCGGAGCATCACCAAAATATGTAGTCAGAGCAACAACAGAATGAGGGTTCCAGAGCATCGCTGAAAGATGTAGCTGGAGAAACAATGGAATGAAGGTTTCGAAGCATCGCTGAGAGATGCAATCGGAGTAGCAACTGAATGAAGTTTTTGGAGCATCGCCGAGAGATGCAGACGAAGCAGCAATAGAATGAAGGTTTTGGAGTATCGCCAAGAGATGCAATCGGAGCAGCAGCCAAATGAAGGTGGAGTGACAAGACTTAATAATTTTGAACTTCAAGAGCTTTAAACCTTAGTGCAGAAATGCCTTTTTGTCATAACGAGTTTTGTACAAGTTCCAGAGCATCGGGCATCAAGATCATAACATTCTGGAGCATCTTTGGAGGGTGCTTCGGAAGTTATTTTCCTCCTTTATAAGAAGTTCTGCAAAATGGA